>CALYMY010000110.1:0-102500 GCA_944548615.1 Micropterix aruncella | reverse complement strand
TAGAAAAATATCTGACAAAACATATATAGCACTTCTCTGCCGATAGAGAAAAAACGCCAAATGGCCGACGGGCAAAAACACTGTTTTACAGACCAGGGTACCCGGGTTCGATACCCAGCCAGGATTCAATTTTTTTTTTCGTTTTTTCTTCTCTTGATATTACAAAAATAGTATTAACATTTCAAAAAACACAATATTTTAGCTCTCTCTATTACAGTTCTTTTTTTTTCATCGAAAATACAAGTTTTAGTACCGGCGTCGGGCGGGGCCAAGCGGGGCCGGGCGATGCCGAGCCGGACCTGAAATGAAATGACCTACCCTCAAATTTGAAAATTTCAATTTCATGCCAGATCCTACCGGTGGTTTCATAAGGTTGCAACAGAAATATAGAAAAATATCTGACAAAACATATATAGAACTTCTCTGCCGATAGAGAAAAAACGCCAAATGGCCGACGGGCAAAAACACTGTTTTACAGACCAGGGTACCCGGGTTCGATACCCAGCCAGGAATCAATTTTTTTTTCGTTTTTTCTTCTCTTGATATTACCAAAATAGTATTAACATTTCAAAAAACACAATATTTTAGCTCTCTCTATTACAGTTCTTTTTTTTTCATCGAAAATACAAGTTTTAGTACCGGCGTCGGGCGGGGCCAAGCGGGGCCGGGCGATGCCGAGCCGGACCTGAAATGAAATGACCTACCCTCAAATTTGAAAATTTCAATTTCATGCCAGATCCTACCGGTGGTTTCATAGGGTTGCAACAGAAATATAGAAAAATATCTGACAAAACATATATAGAACTTCTCTGCCGATAGAGAAAAAACGCCAAATGGCCGACGGGCAAAAACACTGTTTTACAGACCAGGGTACCCGGGTTCGATACCCAGCCAGGATTCATTTTTTTTTTCGTTTTTTCTTCTCTTGATATTACCAAAATAGTATTAACATTTCAAAAAACACAATATTTTAGCTCTCTCTATTACAGTTCTTTTTTTTTCATCGAAAATACAAGTTTTAGTACCGGCGTCGGGCGGGGCCAAGCGGGGCCGGGCGATGCCGAGCCGGACCTGAAATGAAATGTCCTACCCTCAAATTTGAAAATTTAAATTTCATGCCAGATCCTACCGGTGGTTTCATAAGGTTGCAATAGAAATATAGAAAAATATCTGACAAAACATATATAGCACTTCTCTGCCGATAGAGAAAAAACGCCAAATGGCCGACGGGCAAAAACACTGTTTTACAGACCAGGGTACCCGGGTTCGATACCCAGCCAGGATTCAATTTTTTTTTTCGTTTTTTCTTCTCTTGATATTACCAAAATAGTATTAACATTTCAAAAAACACAATATTTTAGCTCTCTCTATTACAGTTCTTTTTTTTTCATCGAAAATACAAGTTTTAGTACCGGCGTCGGGCGGGGCCAAGCGGGGCCGGGCGATGCCGAGCCGGACCTGAAATGAAATGTCCTACCCTCAAATTTGAAAATTTAAATTTCATGCTAGATCCTACCGGTGGTTTCATAAGGTAGCAACAGAAATATAGAAAAATATCTGACAAAACATATATAGAACTTCTCTGCCGATAGAGAAAAAACGCCAAATGGCCGACGGGCACAAACACTGTTTTACAGACCAGGGTACCCGGGTTCGATACCCAGCCGGGACTCAATTTTTTTTTCGTTTTTTCTTCTCTTGATATTACCAAAATAGTATTAACATTTCAAAAAACACAATATTTTAGCTCTCTCTATTACAGTTCTTTTTTTTTCATCGAAAATACAAGTTTTAGTACCGGCGTCGGGCGGGGCCAAGCGGGGCCGGGCGATGCCGAGCCGGACCTGAAATGAAATGTCCTACCCTCAAATTTGAAAATTTAAATTTCATGCCAGATCCTACCGGTGGTTTCATAAGGTTGCAATAGAAATATAGAAAAATATCTGACAAAACATATATAGCACTTCTCTGCCGATAGAGAAAAAACGCCAAATGGCCGACGGGCAAAAACACTGTTTTACAGACCAGGGTACCCGGGTTCGATACCCAGCCAGGACTCAATTTTTTTTTCGTTTTTTCTTCTCTTGATATTACCAAAATAGTATTAACATTTCAAAAAACACAATATTTTAGCTCTCTCTATTACAGTTCTTTTTTTTTCATCGAAAATACAAGTTTTAGTACCGGCGTCGGGCGGGGCCAAGCGGGGCCGGGCGATGCCGAGCCGGACCTGAAATGAAATGACCTACCCTCAAATTTGAAAATTTCAATTTCATGCCAGATCCTACCGGTGGTTTCATAAGGTTGCAACAGAAATATAGAAAAATATCTGACAAAACATATATAGAACTTCTCTGCCGATAGAGAAAAAACGCCAAATGGCCGACGGGCAAAAACACTGTTTTACAGACCAGGGTACCCGGGTTCGATACCCAGCCAGGACTCAATTTTTTTTTCGTTTTTTCTTCTCTTGATATTACCAAAATAGTATTAACATTTCAAAAAACACAATATTTTAGCTCTCTCTATTACAGTTCTTTTTTTTTCATCGAAAATACAAGTTTTAGTACCGGCGTCGGGCGGGGCCAAGCGGGGCCGGGCGATGCCGAGCCGGACCTGAAATGAAATGACCTACCCTCAAATTTGAAAATTTCAATTTCATGCCAGATCCTACCGGTGGTTTCATAGGGTTGCAACAGAAATATAGAAAAATATCTGACAAAACATATATAGAACTTCTCTGCCGATACAGAAAAAACGCCAAATGGCCGACGGGCAAAAACACTGTTTTACAGACCAGGGTACCCGGGTTCGATACCCAGCCAGGATTCAATTTTTTTTCGTTTTTTCTTCTCTTGATATTACCAAAATAGTATTAACATTTCAAAAAACACAATATTTTAACTCTCTCTATTACAGTTCTTTTTTTTTCATCGAAAATACAAGTTTTAGTACCGGCGTCGGGCGGGGCCAAGCGGGGCCGGGCGATGCCGAGCCGGACCTGAAATGAAATGTCCTACCCTCAAATTTAAAAATTTAAATTTCATGCCAGATCCTACCGGTGGTTTCATAAGGTTGCAATAGAAATATAGAAAAATATCTGACAAAACATATATAGCACTTCTCTGCCGATAGAGAAAAAACGCCAAATGGCCGACGGGCAAAAACACTGTTTTACAGACCAGGGTACCCGGGTTCGATACCCAGCCAGGATTCAATTTTTTTTTTCGTTTTTTCTTCTCTTGATATTACCAAAATAGTATTAACATTTCAAAAAACACAATATTTTAGCTCTCTCTATTACAGTTCTTTTTTTTTCATCGAAAATACAAGTTTTAGTACCGGCGTCGGGCGGGGCCAAGCGGGGCCGGGCGATGCCGAGCCGGACCTGAAATGAAATGACCTACCCTCAAATTTGAAAATTTCAATTTCATGCCAGATCCTACCGGTGGTTTCATAAGGTTGCAACAGAAATATAGAAAAATATCTGACAAAACATATATAGAACTTCTCTGCCGATAGAGAAAAAACGCCAAATGGCCGACGGGCAAAAACACTGTTTTACAGACCAGGGTACCCGGGTTCGATACCCAGCCAGGAATCAATTTTTTTTTCGTTTTTTCTTCTCTTGATATTACCAAAATAGTATTAACATTTCAAAAAACACAATATTTTAGCTCTCTCTATTACAGTTCTTTTTTTTTCATCGAAAATACAAGTTTTAGTACCGGCGTCGGGCGGGGCCAAGCGGGGCCGGGCGATGCCGAGCCGGACCTGAAATGAAATGACCTACCCTCAAATTTGAAAATTTCAATTTCATGCCAGATCCTACCGGTGGTTTCATAGGGTTGCAACAGAAATATAGAAAAATATCTGACAAAACATATATAGAACTTCTCTGCCGATAGAGAAAAAACGCCAAATGGCCGACGGGCAAAAACACTGTTTTACAGACCAGGGTACCCGGGTTCGATACCCAGCCAGGATTCATTTTTTTTTTCGTTTTTTCTTCTCTTGATATTACCAAAATAGTATTAACATTTCAAAAAACACAATATTTTAGCTCTCTCTATTACAGTTCTTTTTTTTTCATCGAAAATACAAGTTTTAGTACCGGCGTCGGGCGGGGCCAAGCGGGGCCGGGCGATGCCGAGCCGGACCTGAAATGAAATGTCCTACCCTCAAATTTGAAAATTTAAATTTCATGCCAGATCCTACCGGTGGTTTCATAAGGTTGCAATAGAAATATAGAAAAATATCTGACAAAACATATATAGCACTTCTCTGCCGATAGAGAAAAAACGCCAAATGGCCGACGGGCAAAAACACTGTTTTACAGACCAGGGTACCCGGGTTCGATACCCAGCCAGGATTCAATTTTTTTTTTCGTTTTTTCTTCTCTTGATATTACCAAAATAGTATTAACATTTCAAAAAACACAATATTTTAGCTCTCTCTATTACAGTTCTTTTTTTTTCATCGAAAATACAAGTTTTAGTACCGGCGTCGGGCGGGGCCAAGCGGGGCCGGGCGATGCCGAGCCGGACCTGAAATGAAATGACCTACCCTCAAATTTGAAAATTTCAATTTCATGCCAGATCCTACCGGTGGTTTCATAAGGTTGCAACAGAAATATAGAAAAACATCTGACAAAACATATATAGAACTTCTCTGCCGATAGAGAAAAAACGCCAAATGGCCGACGGGCAAAAACACTGTTTTACAGACCAGGGTACCCGGGTTCGATACCCAGCCAGGATTCAATTTTTTTTTCGTTTTTTCTTCTCTTGATATTACCAAAATAGTATTAACATTTCAAAAAACACAATATTTTAGCTCTCTCTATTACAGTTCTTTTTTTTTCATCGAAAATACAAGTTTTAGTACCGGCGTCGGGCGGGGCCAAGCGGGGCCGGGCGATGCCGAGCCGGACCTGAAATGAAATGTCCTACCCTCAAATTTGAAAATTTAAATTTCATGCCAGATCCTACCGGTGGTTTCATAAGGTTGCAATAGAAATATAGAAAAATATCTGACAAAACATATATAGCACTTCTCTGCCGATAGAGAAAAAACGCCAAATGGCCGACGGGCAAAAACACTGTTTTACAGACCAGGGTACCCGGGTTCGATACCCAGCCAGGATTCAATTTTTTTTTTCGTTTTTTCTTCTCTTGATATTACCAAAATAGTATTAACATTTCAAAAAACACAATATTTTAGCTCTCTCTATTACAGTTCTTTTTTTTTCATCGAAAATACAAGTTTTAGTACCGGCGTCGGGCGGGGCCAAGCGGGGCCGGGCGATGCCGAGCCGGACCTGAAATGAAATGTCCTACCCTCAAATTTGAAAATTTAAATTTCATGCTAGATCCTACCGGTGGTTTCATAAGGTAGCAACAGAAATATAGAAAAATATCTGACAAAACATATATAGAACTTCTCTGCCGATAGAGAAAAAACGCCAAATGGCCGACGGGCAAAAACACTGTTTTACAGACCAGGGTACCCGGGTTCGATACCCAGCCAGGACTCAATTTTTTTTTCGTTTTTTCTTCTCTTGATATTACCAAAATAGTATTAACATTTCAAAAAACACAATATTTTAGCTCTCTCTATTACAGTTCTTTTTTTTTCATCGAAAATACAAGTTTTAGTACCGGCGTCGGGCGGGGCCAAGCGGGGCCGGGCGATGCCGAGCCGGACCTGAAATGAAATGACCTACCCTCAAATTTGAAAATTTCAATTTCATGCCAGATCCTACCGGTGGTTTCATAAGGTTGCAACAGAAATATAGAAAAATATCTGACAAAACATATATAGAACTTCTCTGCCGATAGAGAAAAAACGCCAAATGGCCGACGGGCAAAAACACTGTTTTACAGACCAGGGTACCCGGGTTCGATACCCAGCCAGGACTCAATTTTTTTTTCGTTTTTTCTTCTCTTGATATTACCAAAATAGTATTAACATTTCAAAAAACACAATATTTTAGCTCTCTCTATTACAGTTCTTTTTTTTTTCATCGAAAATACAAGTTTTAGTACCGGCGTCGGGCGGGGCCAAGCGGGGCCGGGCGATGCCGAGCCGGACCTGAAATGAAATGACCTACCCTCAAATTTGAAAATTTCAATTTCATGCCAGATCCTACCGGTGGTTTCATAGGGTTGCAACAGAAATATAGAAAAATATCTGACAAAACATATATAGAACTTCTCTGCCGATAGAGAAAAAACGCCAAATGGCCGACGGGCAAAAACACTGTTTTACAGACCAGGGTACCCGGGTTCGATACCCAGCCAGGATTCAATTTTTTTTTCGTTTTTTCTTCTCTTGATATTACCAAAATAGTATTAACATTTCAAAAAACACAATATTTTAGCTCTCTCTATTACAGTTCTTTTTTTTTCATCGAAAATACAAGTTTTAGTACCGGCGTCGGGCGGGGCCAAGCGGGGCCGGGCGATGCCGAGCCGGACCTGAAATGAAATGTCCTACCCTCAAATTTGAAAATTTAAATTTCATGCCAGATCCTACCGGTGGTTTCATAAGGTTGCAATAGAAATATAGAAAAATATCTGACAAAACATATATAGCACTTCTCTGCCGATAGAGAAAAAACGCCAAATGGCCGACGGGCAAAAACACTGTTTTACAGACCAGGGTACCCGGGTTCGATACCCAGCCAGGACTCAATTTTTTTTTCGTTTTTTCTTCTCTTGATATTACCAAAATAGTATTAACATTTCAAAAAACACAATATTTTAGCTCTCTCTATTACAGTTCTTTTTTTTTCATCGAAAATACAAGTTTTAGTACCGGCGTCGGGCGGGGCCAAGCGGGGCCGGGCGATGCCGAGCCGGACCTGAAATGAAATGACCTACCCTCAAATTTGAAAATTTCAATTTCATGCCAGATCCTACCGGTGGTTTCATAAGGTTGCAACAGAAATATAGAAAAATATCTGACAAAACATATATAGAACTTCTCTGCCGATAGAGAAAAAACGCCAAATGGCCGACGGGCAAAAACACTGTTTTACAGACCAGGGTACCCGGGTTCGATACCCAGCCAGGACTCAATTTTTTTTTCGTTTTTTCTTCTCTTGATATTACCAAAATAGTATTAACATTTCAAAAAACACAATATTTTAGCTCTCTCTATTACAGTTCTTTTTTTTTCATCGAAAATACAAGTTTTAGTACCGGCGTCGGGCGGGGCCAAGCGGGGCCGGGCGATGCCGAGCCGGACCTGAAATGAAATGACCTACCCTCAAATTTGAAAATTTCAATTTCATGCCAGATCCTACCGGTGGTTTCATAGGGTTGCAACAGAAATATAGAAAAATATCTGACAAAACATATATAGAACTTCTCTGCCGATAGAGAAAAAACGCCAAATGGCCGACGGGCAAAAACACTGTTTTACAGACCAGGGTACCCGGGTTCGATACCCAGCCAGGATTCATTTTTTTTTTCGTTTTTTCTTCTCTTGATATTACCAAAATAGTATTAACATTTCAAAAAACACAATATTTTAGCTCTCTCTATTACAGTTCTTTTTTTTTCATCGAAAATACAAGTTTTAGTACCGGCGTCGGGCGGGGCCAAGCGGGGCCGGGCGATGCCGAGCCGGACCTGAAATGAAATGTCCTACCCTCAAATTTGAAAATTTAAATTTCATGCCAGATCCTACCGGTGGTTTCATAAGGTTGCAATAGAAATATAGAAAAATATCTGACAAAACATATATAGCACTTCTCTGCCGATAGAGAAAAAACGCCAAATGGCCGACGGGCAAAAACACTGTTTTACAGACCAGGGTACCCGGGTTCGATACCCAGCCAGGATTCAATTTTTTTTTTCGTTTTTTCTTCTCTTGATATTACCAAAATAGTATTAACATTTCAAAAAACACAATATTTTAGCTCTCTCTATTACAGTTCTTTTTTTTTCATCGAAAATACAAGTTTTAGTACCGGCGTCGGGCGGGGCCAAGCGGGGCCGGGCGATGCCGAGCCGGACCTGAAATGAAATGTCCTACCCTCAAATTTGAAAATTTAAATTTCATGCTAGATCCTACCGGTGGTTTCATAAGGTAGCAACAGAAATATAGAAAAATATCTGACAAAACATATATAGAACTTCTCTGCCGATAGAGAAAAAACGCCAAATGGCCGACGGGCACAAACACTGTTTTACAGACCAGGGTACCCGGGTTCGATACCCAGCCGGGACTCAATTTTTTTTTCGTTTTTTCTTCTCTTGATATTACCAAAATAGTATTAACATTTCAAAAAACACAATATTTTAGCTCTCTCTATTACAGTTCTTTTTTTTTCATCGAAAATACAAGTTTTAGTACCGGCGTCGGGCGGGGCCAAGCGGGGCCGGGCGATGCCGAGCCGGACCTGAAATGAAATGTCCTACCCTCAAATTTGAAAATTTAAATTTCATGCCAGATCCTACCGGTGGTTTCATAAGGTTGCAATAGAAATATAGAAAAATATCTGACAAAACATATATAGCACTTCTCTGCCGATAGAGAAAAAACGCCAAATGGCCGACGGGCAAAAACACTGTTTTACAGACCAGGGTACCCGGGTTCGATACCCAGCCAGGACTCAATTTTTTTTTCGTTTTTTCTTCTCTTGATATTACCAAAATAGTATTAACATTTCAAAAAACACAATATTTTAGCTCTCTCTATTACAGTTCTTTTTTTTTCATCGAAAATACAAGTTTTAGTACCGGCGTCGGGCGGGGCCAAGCGGGGCCGGGCGATGCCGAGCCGGACCTGAAATGAAATGACCTACCCTCAAATTTGAAAATTTCAATTTCATGCCAGATCCTACCGGTGGTTTCATAAGGTTGCAACAGAAATATAGAAAAATATCTGACAAAACATATATAGAACTTCTCTGCCGATAGAGAAAAAACGCCAAATGGCCGACGGGCAAAAACACTGTTTTACAGACCAGGGTACCCGGGTTCGATACCCAGCCAGGACTCAATTTTTTTTTCGTTTTTTCTTCTCTTGATATTACCAAAATAGTATTAACATTTCAAAAAACACAATATTTTAGCTCTCTCTATTACAGTTCTTTTTTTTTCATCGAAAATACAAGTTTTAGTACCGGCGTCGGGCGGGGCCAAGCGGGGCCGGGCGATGCCGAGCCGGACCTGAAATGAAATGACCTACCCTCAAATTTGAAAATTTCAATTTCATGCCAGATCCTACCGGTGGTTTCATAGGGTTGCAACAGAAATATAGAAAAATATCTGACAAAACATATATAGAACTTCTCTGCCGATACAGAAAAAACGCCAAATGGCCGACGGGCAAAAACACTGTTTTACAGACCAGGGTACCCGGGTTCGATACCCAGCCAGGATTCAATTTTTTTTCGTTTTTTCTTCTCTTGATATTACCAAAATAGTATTAACATTTCAAAAAACACAATATTTTAACTCTCTCTATTACAGTTCTTTTTTTTTCATCGAAAATACAAGTTTTAGTACCGGCGTCGGGCGGGGCCAAGCGGGGCCGGGCGATGCCGAGCCGGACCTGAAATGAAATGTCCTACCCTCAAATTTAAAAATTTAAATTTCATGCCAGATCCTACCGGTGGTTTCATAAGGTTGCAATAGAAATATAGAAAAATATCTGACAAAACATATATAGCACTTCTCTGCCGATAGAGAAAAAACGCCAAATGGCCGACGGGCAAAAACACTGTTTTACAGACCAGGGTACCCGGGTTCGATACCCAGCCAGGATTCAATTTTTTTTTTCGTTTTTTCTTCTCTTGATATTACCAAAATAGTATTAACATTTCAAAAAACACAATATTTTAGCTCTCTCTATTACAGTTCTTTTTTTTTCATCGAAAATACAAGTTTTAGTACCGGCGTCGGGCGGGGCCAAGCGGGGCCGGGCGATGCCGAGCCGGACCTGAAATGAAATGACCTACCCTCAAATTTGAAAATTTCAATTTCATGCCAGATCCTACCGGTGGTTTCATAAGGTTGCAACAGAAATATAGAAAAATATCTGACAAAACATATATAGAACTTCTCTGCCGATAGAGAAAAAACGCCAAATGGCCGACGGGCAAAAACACTGTTTTACAGACCAGGGTACCCGGGTTCGATACCCAGCCAGGAATCAATTTTTTTTTCGTTTTTTCTTCTCTTGATATTACCAAAATAGTATTAACATTTCAAAAAACACAATATTTTAGCTCTCTCTATTACAGTTCTTTTTTTTTCATCGAAAATACAAGTTTTAGTACCGGCGTCGGGCGGGGCCAAGCGGGGCCGGGCGATGCCGAGCCGGACCTGAAATGAAATGACCTACCCTCAAATTTGAAAATTTCAATTTCATGCCAGATCCTACCGGTGGTTTCATAGGGTTGCAACAGAAATATAGAAAAATATCTGACAAAACATATATAGAACTTCTCTGCCGATAGAGAAAAAACGCCAAATGGCCGACGGGCAAAAACACTGTTTTACAGACCAGGGTACCCGGGTTCGATACCCAGCCAGGATTCATTTTTTTTTTCGTTTTTTCTTCTCTTGATATTACCAAAATAGTATTAACATTTCAAAAAACACAATATTTTAGCTCTCTCTATTACAGTTCTTTTTTTTTCATCGAAAATACAAGTTTTAGTACCGGCGTCGGGCGGGGCCAAGCGGGGCCGGGCGATGCCGAGCCGGACCTGAAATGAAATGTCCTACCCTCAAATTTGAAAATTTAAATTTCATGCCAGATCCTACCGGTGGTTTCATAAGGTTGCAATAGAAATATAGAAAAATATCTGACAAAACATATATAGCACTTCTCTGCCGATAGAGAAAAAACGCCAAATGGCCGACGGGCAAAAACACTGTTTTACAGACCAGGGTACCCGGGTTCGATACCCAGCCAGGATTCAATTTTTTTTTTCGTTTTTTCTTCTCTTGATATTACCAAAATAGTATTAACATTTCAAAAAACACAATATTTTAGCTCTCTCTATTACAGTTCTTTTTTTTTCATCGAAAATACAAGTTTTAGTACCGGCGTCGGGCGGGGCCAAGCGGGGCCGGGCGATGCCGAGCCGGACCTGAAATGAAATGACCTACCCTCAAATTTGAAAATTTCAATTTCATGCCAGATCCTACCGGTGGTTTCATAAGGTTGCAACAGAAATATAGAAAAACATCTGACAAAACATATATAGAACTTCTCTGCCGATAGAAAAAAAACGCCAAATGGCCGACGGGCAAAAACACTGTTTTACAGACCAGGGTACCCGGGTTCGATACCCAGCCAGGATTCAATTTTTTTTTCGTTTTTTCTTCTCTTGATATTACCAAAATAGTATTAACATTTCAAAAAACACAATATTTTAGCTCTCTCTATTACAGTTCTTTTTTTTTCATCGAAAATACAAGTTTTAGTACCGGCGTCGGGCGGGGCCAAGCGGGGCCGGGCGATGCCGAGCCGGACCTGAAATGAAATGTCCTACCCTCAAATTTGAAAATTTAAATTTCATGCCAGATCCTACCGGTGGTTTCATAAGGTTGCAATAGAAATATAGAAAAATATCTGACAAAACATATATAGCACTTCTCTGCCGATAGAGAAAAAACGCCAAATGGCCGACGGGCAAAAACACTGTTTTACAGACCAGGGTACCCGGGTTCGATACCCAGCCAGGATTCAATTTTTTTTTTCGTTTTTTCTTCTCTTGATATTACCAAAATAGTATTAACATTTCAAAAAACACAATATTTTAGCTCTCTCTATTACAGTTCTTTTTTTTTCATCGAAAATACAAGTTTTAGTACCGGCGTCGGGCGGGGCCAAGCGGGGCCGGGCGATGCCGAGCCGGACCTGAAATGAAATGTCCTACCCTCAAATTTGAAAATTTAAATTTCATGCTAGATCCTACCGGTGGTTTCATAAGGTAGCAACAGAAATATAGAAAAATATCTGACAAAACATATATAGAACTTCTCTGCCGATAGAGAAAAAACGCCAAATGGCCGACGGGCAAAAACACTGTTTTACAGACCAGGGTACCCGGGTTCGATACCCAGCCAGGACTCAATTTTTTTTTCGTTTTTTCTTCTCTTGATATTACCAAAATAGTATTAACATTTCAAAAAACACAATATTTTAGCTCTCTCTATTACAGTTCTTTTTTTTTCATCGAAAATACAAGTTTTAGTACCGGCGTCGGGCGGGGCCAAGCGGGGCCGGGCGATGCCGAGCCGGACCTGAAATGAAATGACCTACCCTCAAATTTGAAAATTTCAATTTCATGCCAGATCCTACCGGTGGTTTCATAAGGTTGCAACAGAAATATAGAAAAATATCTGACAAAACATATATAGAACTTCTCTGCCGATAGAGAAAAAACGCCAAATGGCCGACGGGCAAAAACACTGTTTTACAGACCAGGGTACCCGGGTTCGATACCCAGCCAGGACTCAATTTTTTTTTCGTTTTTTCTTCTCTTGATATTACCAAAATAGTATTAACATTTCAAAAAACACAATATTTTAGCTCTCTCTATTACAGTTCTTTTTTTTTTCATCGAAAATACAAGTTTTAGTACCGGCGTCGGGCGGGGCCAAGCGGGGCCGGGCGATGCCGAGCCGGACCTGAAATGAAATGACCTACCCTCAAATTTGAAAATTTCAATTTCATGCCAGATCCTACCGGTGGTTTCATAGGGTTGCAACAGAAATATAGAAAAATATCTGACAAAACATATATAGAACTTCTCTGCCGATAGAGAAAAAACGCCAAATGGCCGACGGGCAAAAACACTGTTTTACAGACCAGGGTACCCGGGTTCGATACCCAGCCAGGATTCAATTTTTTTTTCGTTTTTTCTTCTCTTGATATTACCAAAATAGTATTAACATTTCAAAAAACACAATATTTTAGCTCTCTCTATTACAGTTCTTTTTTTTTCATCGAAAATACAAGTTTTAGTACCGGCGTCGGGCGGGGCCAAGCGGGGCCGGGCGATGCCGAGCCGGACCTGAAATGAAATGTCCTACCCTCAAATTTGAAAATTTAAATTTCATGCCAGATCCTACCGGTGGTTTCATAAGGTTGCAATAGAAATATAGAAAAATATCTGACAAAACATATATAGCACTTCTCTGCCGATAGAGAAAAAACGCCAAATGGCCGACGGGCAAAAACACTGTTTTACAGACCAGGGTACCCGGGTTCGATACCCAGCCAGGATTCAATTTTTTTTTTCGTTTTTTCTTCTCTTGATATTACCAAAATAGTATTAACATTTCAAAAAACACAATATTTTAGCTCTCTCTATTACAGTTCTTTTTTTTTCATCGAAAATACAAGTTTTAGTACCGGCGTCGGGCGGGGCCAAGCGGGGCCGGGCGATGCCGAGCCGGACCTGAAATGAAATGACCTACCCTCAAATTTGAAAATTTCAATTTCATGCCAGATCCTACCGGTGGTTTCATAAGGTTGCAACAGAAATATAGAAAAATATCTGACAAAACATATATAGAACTTCTCTGCCGATAGAGAAAAAACGCCAAATGGCCGACGGGCAAAAACACTGTTTTACAGACCAGGGTACCCGGGTTCGATACCCAGCCAGGACTCAATTTTTTTTTCGTTTTTTCTTCTCTTGATATTACCAAAATAGTATTAACATTTCAAAAAACACAATATTTTAGCTCTCTCTATTACAGTTCTTTTTTTTTCATCGAAAATACAAGTTTTAGTACCGGCGTCGGGCGGGGCCAAGCGGGGCCGGGCGATGCCGAGCCGGACCTGAAATGAAATGACCTACCCTCAAATTTGAAAATTTCAATTTCATGCCAGATCCTACCGGTGGTTTCATAGGGTTGCAACAGAAATATAGAAAAATATCTGACAAAACATATATAGAACTTCTCTGCCGATACAGAAAAAACGCCAAATGGCCGACGGGCAAAAACACTGTTTTACAGACCAGGGTACCCGGGTTCGATACCCAGCCAGGATTCAATTTTTTTTTTCGTTTTTTCTTCTCTTGATATTACCAAAATAGTATTAACATTTCAAAAAACACAATATTTTAGCTCTCTCTATTACAGTTCTTTTTTTTTCATCGAAAATACAAGTTTTAGTACCGGCGTCGGGCGGGGCCAAGCGGGGCCGGGCGATGCCGAGCCGGACCTGAAATGAAATGTCCTACCCTCAAATTTGAAAATTTAAATTTCATGCCAGATCCTACCGGTGGTTTCATAAGGTTGCAATAGAAATATAGAAAAATATCTGACAAAACATATATAGCACTTCTCTGCCGATAGAGAAAAAACGCCAAATGGCCGACGGGCAAAAACACTGTTTTACAGACCAGGGTACCCGGGTTCGATACCCAGCCAGGATTCAATTTTTTTTTTCGTTTTTTCTTCTCTTGATATTACCAAAATAGTATTAACATTTCAAAAAACACAATATTTTAGCTCTCTCTATTACAGTTCTTTTTTTTTCATCGAAAATACAAGTTTTAGTACCGGCGTCGGGCGGGGCCAAGCGGGGCCGGGCGATGCCGAGCCGGACCTGAAATGAAATGACCTACCCTCAAATTTGAAAATTTCAATTTCATGCCAGATCCTACCGGTGGTTTCATAGGGTTGCAACAGAAATATAGAAAAATATCTGACAAAACATATATAGAACTTCTCTGCCGATACAGAAAAAACGCCAAATGGCCGACGGGCAAAAACACTGTTTTACAGACCAGGGTACCCGGGTTCGATACCCAGCCAGGATTCAATTTTTTTTCGTTTTTTCTTCTCTTGATATTACCAAAATAGTATTAACATTTCAAAAAACACAATATTTTAACTCTCTCTATTACAGTTCTTTTTTTTTCATCGAAAATACAAGTTTTAGTACCGGCGTCGGGCGGGGCCAAGCGGGGCCGGGCGATGCCGAGCCGGACCTGAAATGAAATGTCCTACCCTCAAATTTAAAAATTTAAATTTCATGCCAGATCCTACCGGTGGTTTCATAAGGTTGCAATAGAAATATAGAAAAATATCTGACAAAACATATATAGCACTTCTCTGCCGATAGAGAAAAAACGCCAAATGGCCGACGGGCAAAAACACTGTTTTACAGACCAGGGTACCCGGGTTCGATACCCAGCCAGGATTCAATTTTTTTTTTCGTTTTTTCTTCTCTTGATATTACCAAAATAGTATTAACATTTCAAAAAACACAATATTTTAGCTCTCTCTATTACAGTTCTTTTTTTTTCATCGAAAATACAAGTTTTAGTACCGGCGTCGGGCGGGGCCAAGCGGGGCCGGGCGATGCCGAGCCGGACCTGAAATGAAATGACCTACCCTCAAATTTGAAAATTTCAATTTCATGCCAGATCCTACCGGTGGTTTCATAAGGTTGCAACAGAAATATAGAAAAATATCTGACAAAACATATATAGAACTTCTCTGCCGATAGAGAAAAAACGCCAAATGGCCGACGGGCAAAAACACTGTTTTACAGACCAGGGTACCCGGGTTCGATACCCAGCCAGGAATCATTTTTTTTTTCGTTTTTTCTTCTCTTGATATTACCAAAATAGTATTAACATTTCAAAAAACACAATATTTTAGCTCTCTCTATTACAGTTCTTTTTTTTTCATCGAAAATACAAGTTTTAGTACCGGCGTCGGGCGGGGCCAAGCGGGGCCGGGCGATGCCGAGCCGGACCTGAAATGAAATGACCTACCCTCAAATTTGAAAATTTCAATTTCATGCCAGATCCTACCGGTGGTTTCATAGGGTTGCAACAGAAATATAGAAAAATATCTGACAAAACATATATAGAACTCTCTGCCGATAGAGAAAAAACGCCAAATGGCCGACGGGCAAAAACACTGTTTTACAGACCAGGGTACCCGGGTTCGATACCCAGCCAGGATTCATTTTTTTTTTCGTTTTTTCTTCTCTTGATATTACCAAAATAGTATTAACATTTCAAAAAACACAATATTTTAGCTCTCTCTATTACAGTTCTTTTTTTTTCATCGAAAATACAAGTTTTAGTACCGGCGTCGGGCGGGGCCAAGCGGGGCCGGGCGATGCCGAGCCGGACCTGAAATGAAATGTCCTACCCTCAAATTTGAAAATTTAAATTTCATGCCAGATCCTACCGGTGGTTTCATAAGGTTGCAATAGAAATATAGAAAAATATCTGACAAAACATATATAGCACTTCTCTGCCGATAGAGAAAAAACGCCAAATGGCCGACGGGCAAAAACACTGTTTTACAGACCAGGGTACCCGGGTTCGATACCCAGCCAGGATTCAATTTTTTTTTTCGTTTTTTCTTCTCTTGATATTACCAAAATAGTATTAACATTTCAAAAAACACAATATTTTAGCTCTCTCTATTACAGTTCTTTTTTTTTCATCGAAAATACAAGTTTTAGTACCGGCGTCGGGCGGGGCCAAGCGGGGCCGGGCGATGCCGAGCCGGACCTGAAATGAAATGACCTACCCTCAAATTTGAAAATTTCAATTTCATGCCAGATCCTACCGGTGGTTTCATAAGGTTGCAACAGAAATATAGAAAAATATCTGACAAAACATATATAGAACTTCTCTGCCGATAGAGAAAAAACGCCAAATGGCCGACGGGCAAAAACACTGTTTTACAGACCAGGGTACCCGGGTTCGATACCCAGCCAGGACTCAATTTTTTTTTCGTTTTTTCTTCTCTTGATATTACCAAAATAGTATTAACATTTCAAAAAACACAATATTTTAGCTCTCTCTATTACAGTTCTTTTTTTTTCATCGAAAATACAAGTTTTAGTACCGGCGTCGGGCGGGGCCAAGCGGGGCCGGGCGATGCCGAGCCGGACCTGAAATGAAATGACCTACCCTCAAATTTGAAAATTTCAATTTCATGCCAGATCCTACCGGTGGTTTCATAGGGTTGCAACAGAAATATAGAAAAATATCTGACAAAACATATATAGAACTTCTCTGCCGATACAGAAAAAACGCCAAATGGCCGACGGGCAAAAACACTGTTTTACAGACCAGGGTACCCGGGTTCGATACCCAGCCAGGATTCAATTTTTTTTCGTTTTTTCTTCTCTTGATATTACCAAAATAGTATTAACATTTCAAAAAACACAATATTTTAACTCTCTCTATTACAGTTCTTTTTTTTTCATCGAAAATACAAGTTTTAGTACCGGCGTCGGGCGGGGCCAAGCGGGGCCGGGCGATGCCGAGCCGGACCTGAAATGAAATGTCCTACCCTCAAATTTAAAAATTTAAATTTCATGCCAGATCCTACCGGTGGTTTCATAAGGTTGCAATAGAAATATAGAAAAATATCTGACAAAACATATATAGCACTTCTCTGCCGATAGAGAAAAAACGCCAAATGGCCGACGGGCAAAAACACTGTTTTACAGACCAGGGTACCCGGGTTCGATACCCAGCCAGGATTCAATTTTTTTTTTCGTTTTTTCTTCTCTTGATATTACCAAAATAGTATTAACATTTCAAAAAACACAATATTTTAGCTCTCTCTATTACAGTTCTTTTTTTTTCATCGAAAATACAAGTTTTAGTACCGGCGTCGGGCGGGGCCAAGCGGGGCCGGGCGATGCCGAGCCGGACCTGAAATGAAATGACCTACCCTCAAATTTGAAAATTTCAATTTCATGCCAGATCCTACCGGTGGTTTCATAAGGTTGCAACAGAAATATAGAAAAATATCTGACAAAACATATATAGAACTTCTCTGCCGATAGAGAAAAAACGCCAAATGGCCGACGGGCAAAAACACTGTTTTACAGACCAGGGTACCCGGGTTCGATACCCAGCCAGGAATCAATTTTTTTTTCGTTTTTTCTTCTCTTGATATTACCAAAATAGTATTAACATTTCAAAAAACACAATATTTTAGCTCTCTCTATTACAGTTCTTTTTTTTTCATCGAAAATACAAGTTTTAGTACCGGCGTCGGGCGGGGCCAAGCGGGGCCGGGCGATGCCGAGCCGGACCTGAAATGAAATGACCTACCCTCAAATTTGAAAATTTCAATTTCATGCCAGATCCTACCGGTGGTTTCATAGGGTTGCAACAGAAATATAGAAAAATATCTGACAAAACATATATAGAACTTCTCTGCCGATAGAGAAAAAACGCCAAATGGCCGACGGGCAAAAACACTGTTTTACAGACCAGGGTACCCGGGTTCGATACCCAGCCAGGATTCATTTTTTTTTTCGTTTTTTCTTCTCTTGATATTACCAAAATAGTATTAACATTTCAAAAAACACAATATTTTAGCTCTCTCTATTACAGTTCTTTTTTTTTCATCGAAAATACAAGTTTTAGTACCGGCGTCGGGCGGGGCCAAGCGGGGCCGGGCGATGCCGAGCCGGACCTGAAATGAAATGTCCTACCCTCAAATTTGAAAATTTAAATTTCATGCCAGATCCTACCGGTGGTTTCATAAGGTTGCAATAGAAATATAGAAAAATATCTGACAAAACATATATAGCACTTCTCTGCCGATAGAGAAAAAACGCCAAATGGCCGACGGGCAAAAACACTGTTTTACAGACCAGGGTACCCGGGTTCGATACCCAGCCAGGATTCAATTTTTTTTTTCGTTTTTTCTTCTCTTGATATTACCAAAATAGTATTAACATTTCAAAAAACACAATATTTTAGCTCTCTCTATTACAGTTCTTTTTTTTTCATCGAAAATACAAGTTTTAGTACCGGCGTCGGGCGGGGCCAAGCGGGGCCGGGCGATGCCGAGCCGGACCTGAAATGAAATGACCTACCCTCAAATTTGAAAATTTCAATTTCATGCCAGATCCTACCGGTGGTTTCATAAGGTTGCAACAGAAATATAGAAAAACATCTGACAAAACATATATAGAACTTCTCTGCCGATAGAGAAAAAACGCCAAATGGCCGACGGGCAAAAACACTGTTTTACAGACCAGGGTACCCGGGTTCGATACCCAGCCAGGATTCAATTTTTTTTTCGTTTTTTCTTCTCTTGATATTACCAAAATAGTATTAACATTTCAAAAAACACAATATTTTAGCTCTCTCTATTACAGTTCTTTTTTTTTCATCGAAAATACAAGTTTTAGTACCGGCGTCGGGCGGGGCCAAGCGGGGCCGGGCGATGCCGAGCCGGACCTGAAATGAAATGTCCTACCCTCAAATTTGAAAATTTAAATTTCATGCCAGATCCTACCGGTGGTTTCATAAGGTTGCAATAGAAATATAGAAAAATATCTGACAAAACATATATAGCACTTCTCTGCCGATAGAGAAAAAACGCCAAATGGCCGACGGGCAAAAACACTGTTTTACAGACCAGGGTACCCGGGTTCGATACCCAGCCAGGATTCAATTTTTTTTTTCGTTTTTTCTTCTCTTGATATTACCAAAATAGTATTAACATTTCAAAAAACACAATATTTTAGCTCTCTCTATTACAGTTCTTTTTTTTTCATCGAAAATACAAGTTTTAGTACCGGCGTCGGGCGGGGCCAAGCGGGGCCGGGCGATGCCGAGCCGGACCTGAAATGAAATGTCCTACCCTCAAATTTGAAAATTTAAATTTCATGCTAGATCCTACCGGTGGTTTCATAAGGTAGCAACAGAAATATAGAAAAATATCTGACAAAACATATATAGAACTTCTCTGCCGATAGAGAAAAAACGCCAAATGGCCGACGGGCAAAAACACTGTTTTACAGACCAGGGTACCCGGGTTCGATACCCAGCCAGGACTCAATTTTTTTTTCGTTTTTTCTTCTCTTGATATTACCAAAATAGTATTAACATTTCAAAAAACACAATATTTTAGCTCTCTCTATTACAGTTCTTTTTTTTTCATCGAAAATACAAGTTTTAGTACCGGCGTCGGGCGGGGCCAAGCGGGGCCGGGCGATGCCGAGCCGGACCTGAAATGAAATGACCTACCCTCAAATTTGAAAATTTCAATTTCATGCCAGATCCTACCGGTGGTTTCATAAGGTTGCAACAGAAATATAGAAAAATATCTGACAAAACATATATAGAACTTCTCTGCCGATAGAGAAAAAACGCCAAATGGCCGACGGGCAAAAACACTGTTTTACAGACCAGGGTACCCGGGTTCGATACCCAGCCAGGACTCAATTTTTTTTTCGTTTTTTCTTCTCTTGATATTACCAAAATAGTATTAACATTTCAAAAAACACAATATTTTAGCTCTCTCTATTACAGTTCTTTTTTTTTTCATCGAAAATACAAGTTTTAGTACCGGCGTCGGGCGGGGCCAAGCGGGGCCGGGCGATGCCGAGCCGGACCTGAAATGAAATGACCTACCCTCAAATTTGAAAATTTCAATTTCATGCCAGATCCTACCGGTGGTTTCATAGGGTTGCAACAGAAATATAGAAAAATATCTGACAAAACATATATAGAACTTCTCTGCCGATAGAGAAAAAACGCCAAATGGCCGACGGGCAAAAACACTGTTTTACAGACCAGGGTACCCGGGTTCGATACCCAGCCAGGATTCAATTTTTTTTTCGTTTTTTCTTCTCTTGATATTACCAAAATAGTATTAACATTTCAAAAAACACAATATTTTAGCTCTCTCTATTACAGTTCTTTTTTTTTCATCGAAAATACAAGTTTTAGTACCGGAGTCGGGCGGGGCCAAGCGGGGCCGGGCGATGCCGAGCCGGACCTGAAATGAAATGTCCTACCCTCAAATTTGAAAATTTAAATTTCATGCCAGATCCTACCGGTGGTTTCATAAGGTTGCAATAGAAATATAGAAAAATATCTGACAAAACATATATAGCACTTCTCTGCCGATAGAGAAAAAACGCCAAATGGCCGACGGGCAAAAACACTGTTTTACAGACCAGGGTACCCGGGTTCGATACCCAGCCAGGATTCAATTTTTTTTTTCGTTTTTTCTTCTCTTGATATTACCAAAATAGTATTAACATTTCAAAAAACACAATATTTTAGCTCTCTCTATTACAGTTCTTTTTTTTTTCATCGAAAATACAAGTTTTAGTACCGGCGTAGGGCGGGGCCAAGCGGGGCCGGGCGATGCCGAGCCGGACCTGAAATGAAATGTCCTACCCTCAAATTTGAAAATTTAAATTTCATGCTAGATCCTACCGGTGGTTTCATAAGGTAGCAACAGAAATATAGAAAAATATCTGACAAAACATATATAGAACTTCTCTGCCGATAGAGAAAAAACGCCAAATGGCCGACGGGCAAAAACACTGTTTTACAGACCAGGGTACCCGGGTTCGATACCCAGCCAGGACTCAATTTTTTTTTCGTTTTTTCTTCTCTTGATATTACCAAAATAGTATTAACATATCAAAAAACACAATATTTTAGCTCTCTCTATTACAGTTCTTTTTTTTTCATCGAAAATACAAGTTTTAGTACCGGCGTCGGGCGGGGCCAAGCGGGGCCGGGCGATGCCGAGCCGGACCTGAAATGAAATGACCTACCCTCAAATTTGAAAATTTCAATTTCATGCCAGATCCTACCGGTGGTTTCATAAGGTTGCAACAGAAATATAGAAAAATATCTGACAAAACATATATAGAACTTCTCTGCCGATAGAGAAAAAACGCCAAATGGCCGACGGGCAAAAACACTGTTTTACAGACCAGGGTACCCGGGTTCGATACCCAGCCAGGACTCAATTTTTTTTTCGTTTTTTCTTCTCTTGATATTACCAAAATAGTATTAACATTTCAAAAAACACAATATTTTAGCTCTCTCTATTACAGTTCTTTTTTTTTCATCGAAAATACAAGTTTTAGTACCGGCGTCGGGCGGGGCCAAGCGGGGCCGGGCGATGCCGAGCCGGACCTGAAATGAAATGACCTACCCTCAAATTTGAAAATTTCAATTTCATGCCAGATCCTACCGGTGGTTTCATAGGGTTGCAACAGAAATATAGAAAAATATCTGACAAAACATATATAGAACTTCTCTGCCGATACAGAAAAAACGCCAAATGGCCGACGGGCAAAAACACTGTTTTACAGACCAGGGTACCCGGGTTCGATACCCAGCCAGGATTCAATTTTTTTTCGTTTTTTCTTCTCTTGATATTACCAAAATAGTATTAACATTTCAAAAAACACAATATTTTAACTCTCTCTATTACAGTTCTTTTTTTTTCATCGAAAATACAAGTTTTAGTACCGGCGTCGGGCGGGGCCAAGCGGGGCCGGGCGATGCCGAGCCGGACCTGAAATGAAATGTCCTACCCTCAAATTTAAAAATTTAAATTTCATGCCAGATCCTACCGGTGGTTTCATAAGGTTGCAATAGAAATATAGAAAAATATCTGACAAAACATATATAGCACTTCTCTGCCGATAGAGAAAAAACGCCAAATGGCCGACGGGCAAAAACACTGTTTTACAGACCAGGGTACCCGGGTTCGATACCCAGCCAGGATTCAATTTTTTTTTTCGTTTTTTCTTCTCTTGATATTACCAAAATAGTATTAACATTTCAAAAAACACAATATTTTAGCTCTCTCTATTACAGTTCTTTTTTTTTCATCGAAAATACAAGTTTTAGTACCGGCGTCGGGCGGGGCCAAGCGGGGCCGGGCGATGCCGAGCCGGACCTGAAATGAAATGACCTACCCTCAAATTTGAAAATTTCAATTTCATGCCAGATCCTACCGGTGGTTTCATAAGGTTGCAACAGAAATATAGAAAAATATCTGACAAAACATATATAGAACTTCTCTGCCGATAGAGAAAAAACGCCAAATGGCCGACGGGCAAAAACACTGTTTTACAGACCAGGGTACCCGGGTTCGATACCCAGCCAGGAATCAATTTTTTTTTCGTTTTTTCTTCTCTTGATATTACCAAAATAGTATTAACATTTCAAAAAACACAATATTTTAGCTCTCTCTATTACAGTTCTTTTTTTTTCATCGAAAATACAAGTTTTAGTACCGGCGTCGGGCGGGGCCAAGCGGGGCCGGGCGATGCCGAGCCGGACCTGAAATGAAATGACCTACCCTCAAATTTGAAAATTTCAATTTCATGCCAGATCCTACCGGTGGTTTCATAGGGTTGCAACAGAAATATAGAAAAATATCTGACAAAACATATATAGAACTCTCTGCCGATAGAGAAAAAACGCCAAATGGCCGACGGGCAAAAACACTGTTTTACAGACCAGGGTACCCGGGTTCGATACCCAGCCAGGATTCATTTTTTTTTTCGTTTTTTCTTCTCTTGATATTACCAAAATAGTATTAACATTTCAAAAAACACAATATTTTAGCTCTCTCTATTACAGTTCTTTTTTTTTCATCGAAAATACAAGTTTTAGTACCGGCGTCGGGCGGGGCCAAGCGGGGCCGGGCGATGCCGAGCCGGACCTGAAATGAAATGTCCTACCCTCAAATTTGAAAATTTAAATTTCATGCCAGATCCTACCGGTGGTTTCATAAGGTTGCAATAGAAATATAGAAAAATATCTGACAAAACATATATAGCACTTCTCTGCCGATAGAGAAAAAACGCCAAATGGCCGACGGGCAAAAACACTGTTTTACAGACCAGGGTACCCGGGTTCGATACCCAGCCAGGATTCAATTTTTTTTTTCGTTTTTTCTTCTCTTGATATTACCAAAATAGTATTAACATTTCAAAAAACACAATATTTTAGCTCTCTCTATTACAGTTCTTTTTTTTTCATCGAAAATACAAGTTTTAGTACCGGCGTCGGGCGGGGCCAAGCGGGGCCGGGCGATGCCGAGCCGGACCTGAAATGAAATGACCTACCCTCAAATTTGAAAATTTCAATTTCATGCCAGATCCTACCGGTGGTTTCATAAGGTTGCAACAGAAATATAGAAAAATATCTGACAAAACATATATAGAACTTCTCTGCCGATAGAGAAAAAACGCCAAATGGCCGACGGGCAAAAACACTGTTTTACAGACCAGGGTACCCGGGTTCGATACCCAGCCAGGACTCAATTTTTTTTTCGTTTTTTCTTCTCTTGATATTACCAAAATAGTATTAACATTTCAAAAAACACAATATTTTAGCTCTCTCTATTACAGTTCTTTTTTTTTCATCGAAAATACAAGTTTTAGTACCGGCGTCGGGCGGGGCCAAGCGGGGCCGGGCGATGCCGAGCCGGACCTGAAATGAAATGACCTACCCTCAAATTTGAAAATTTCAATTTCATGCCAGATCCTACCGGTGGTTTCATAGGGTTGCAACAGAAATATAGAAAAATATCTGACAAAACATATATAGAACTTCTCTGCCGATACAGAAAAAACGCCAAATGGCCGACGGGCAAAAACACTGTTTTACAGACCAGGGTACCCGGGTTCGATACCCAGCCAGGATTCAATTTTTTTTCGTTTTTTCTTCTCTTGATATTACCAAAATAGTATTAACATTTCAAAAAACACAATATTTTAACTCTCTCTATTACAGTTCTTTTTTTTTCATCGAAAATACAAGTTTTAGTACCGGCGTCGGGCGGGGCCAAGCGGGGCCGGGCGATGCCGAGCCGGACCTGAAATGAAATGTCCTACCCTCAAATTTAAAAATTTAAATTTCATGCCAGATCCTACCGGTGGTTTCATAAGGTTGCAATAGAAATATAGAAAAATATCTGACAAAACATATATAGCACTTCTCTGCCGATAGAGAAAAAACGCCAAATGGCCGACGGGCAAAAACACTGTTTTACAGACCAGGGTACCCGGGTTCGATACCCAGCCAGGATTCAATTTTTTTTTTCGTTTTTTCTTCTCTTGATATTACCAAAATAGTATTAACATTTCAAAAAACACAATATTTTAGCTCTCTCTATTACAGTTCTTTTTTTTTCATCGAAAATACAAGTTTTAGTACCGGCGTCGGGCGGGGCCAAGCGGGGCCGGGCGATGCCGAGCCGGACCTGAAATGAAATGACCTACCCTCAAATTTGAAAATTTCAATTTCATGCCAGATCCTACCGGTGGTTTCATAAGGTTGCAACAGAAATATAGAAAAATATCTGACAAAACATATATAGAACTTCTCTGCCGATAGAGAAAAAACGCCAAATGGCCGACGGGCAAAAACACTGTTTTACAGACCAGGGTACCCGGGTTCGATACCCAGCCAGGAATCAATTTTTTTTTCGTTTTTTCTTCTCTTGATATTACCAAAATAGTATTAACATTTCAAAAAACACAATATTTTAGCTCTCTCTATTACAGTTCTTTTTTTTTCATCGAAAATACAAGTTTTAGTACCGGCGTCGGGCGGGGCCAAGCGGGGCCGGGCGATGCCGAGCCGGACCTGAAATGAAATGACCTACCCTCAAATTTGAAAATTTCAATTTCATGCCAGATCCTACCGGTGGTTTCATAGGGTTGCAACAGAAATATAGAAAAATATCTGACAAAACATATATAGAACTTCTCTGCCGATAGAGAAAAAACGCCAAATGGCCGACGGGCAAAAACACTGTTTTACAGACCAGGGTACCCGGGTTCGATACCCAGCCAGGATTCATTTTTTTTTTCGTTTTTTCTTCTCTTGATATTACCAAAATAGTATTAACATTTCAAAAAACACAATATTTTAGCTCTCTCTATTACAGTTCTTTTTTTTTCATCGAAAATACAAGTTTTAGTACCGGCGTCGGGCGGGGCCAAGCGGGGCCGGGCGATGCCGAGCCGGACCTGAAATGAAATGTCCTACCCTCAAATTTGAAAATTTAAATTTCATGCCAGATCCTACCGGTGGTTTCATAAGGTTGCAATAGAAATATAGAAAAATATCTGACAAAACATATATAGCACTTCTCTGCCGATAGAGAAAAAACGCCAAATGGCCGACGGGCAAAAACACTGTTTTACAGACCAGGGTACCCGGGTTCGATACCCAGCCAGGATTCAATTTTTTTTTTCGTTTTTTCTTCTCTTGATATTACCAAAATAGTATTAACATTTCAAAAAACACAATATTTTAGCTCTCTCTATTACAGTTCTTTTTTTTTCATCGAAAATACAAGTTTTAGTACCGGCGTCGGGCGGGGCCAAGCGGGGCCGGGCGATGCCGAGCCGGACCTGAAATGAAATGACCTACCCTCAAATTTGAAAATTTCAATTTCATGCCAGATCCTACCGGTGGTTTCATAAGGTTGCAACAGAAATATAGAAAAATATCTGACAAAACATATATAGAACTTCTCTGCCGATAGAGAAAAAACGCCAAATGGCCGACGGGCAAAAACACTGTTTTACAGACCAGGGTACCCGGGTTCGATACCCAGCCAGGACTCAATTTTTTTTTCGTTTTTTCTTCTCTTGATATTACCAAAATAGTATTAACATTTCAAAAAACACAATATTTTAGCTCTCTCTATTACAGTTCTTTTTTTTTCATCGAAAATACAAGTTTTAGTACCGGCGTCGGGCGGGGCCAAGCGGGGCCGGGCGATGCCGAGCCGGACCTGAAATGAAATGACCTACCCTCAAATTTGAAAATTTCAATTTCATGCCAGATCCTACCGGTGGTTTCATAGGGTTGCAACAGAAATATAGAAAAATATCTGACAAAACATATATAGAACTTCTCTGCCGATACAGAAAAAACGCCAAATGGCCGACGGGCAAAAACACTGTTTTACAGACCAGGGTACCCGGGTTCGATACCCAGCCAGGATTCAATTTTTTTTTTCGTTTTTTCTTCTCTTGATATTACCAAAATAGTATTAACATTTCAAAAAACACAATATTTTAGCTCTCTCTATTACAGTTCTTTTTTTTTCATCGAAAATACAAGTTTTAGTACCGGCGTCGGGCGGGGCCAAGCGGGGCCGGGCGATGCCGAGCCGGACCTGAAATGAAATGTCCTACCCTCAAATTTGAAAATTTAAATTTCATGCCAGATCCTACCGGTGGTTTCATAAGGTTGCAATAGAAATATAGAAAAATATCTGACAAAACATATATAGCACTTCTCTGCCGATAGAGAAAAAACGCCAAATGGCCGACGGGCAAAAACACTGTTTTACAGACCAGGGTACCCGGGTTCGATACCCAGCCAGGATTCAATTTTTTTTTTCGTTTTTTCTTCTCTTGATATTACCAAAATAGTATTAACATTTCAAAAAACACAATATTTTAGCTCTCTCTATTACAGTTCTTTTTTTTTCATCGAAAATACAAGTTTTCGTACCGGCGTCGGGCGGGGCCAAGCGGGGCCGGGCGATGCCGAGCCGGACCTGAAATGAAATGACCTACCCTCAAATTTGAAAATTTCAATTTCATGCCAGATCCTACCGGTGGTTTCATAGGGTTGCAACAGAAATATAGAAAAATATCTGACAAAACATATATAGAACTTCTCTGCCGATACAGAAAAAACGCCAAATGGCCGACGGGCAAAAACACTGTTTTACAGACCAGGGTACCCGGGTTCGATACCCAGCCAGGATTCAATTTTTTTTCGTTTTTTCTTCTCTTGATATTACCAAAATAGTATTAACATTTCAAAAAACACAATATTTTAACTCTCTCTATTACAGTTCTTTTTTTTTCATCGAAAATACAAGTTTTAGTACCGGCGTCGGGCGGGGCCAAGCGGGGCCGGGCGATGCCGAGCCGGACCTGAAATGAAATGTCCTACCCTCAAATTTAAAAATTTAAATTTCATGCCAGATCCTACCGGTGGTTTCATAAGGTTGCAATAGAAATATAGAAAAATATCTGACAAAACATATATAGCACTTCTCTGCCGATAGAGAAAAAACGCCAAATGGCCGACGGGCAAAAACACTGTTTTACAGACCAGGGTACCCGGGTTCGATACCCAGCCAGGATTCAATTTTTTTTTTCGTTTTTTCTTCTCTTGATATTACCAAAATAGTATTAACATTTCAAAAAACACAATATTTTAGCTCTCTCTATTACAGTTCTTTTTTTTTCATCGAAAATACAAGTTTTAGTACCGGCGTCGGGCGGGGCCAAGCGGGGCCGGGCGATGCCGAGCCGGACCTGAAATGAAATGACCTACCCTCAAATTTGAAAATTTCAATTTCATGCCAGATCCTACCGGTGGTTTCATAAGGTTGCAACAGAAATATAGAAAAATATCTGACAAAACATATATAGAACTTCTCTGCCGATAGAGAAAAAACGCCAAATGGCCGACGGGCAAAAACACTGTTTTACAGACCAGGGTACCCGGGTTCGATACCCAGCCAGGAATCAATTTTTTTTTCGTTTTTTCTTCTCTTGATATTACCAAAATAGTATTAACATTTCAAAAAACACAATATTTTAGCTCTCTCTATTACAGTTCTTTTTTTTTCATCGAAAATACAAGTTTTAGTACCGGCGTCGGGCGGGGCCAAGCGGGGCCGGGCGATGCCGAGCCGGACCTGAAATGAAATGACCTACCCTCAAATTTGAAAATTTCAATTTCATGCCAGATCCTACCGGTGGTTTCATAGGGTTGCAACAGAAATATAGAAAAATATCTGACAAAACATATATAGAACTCTCTGCCGATAGAGAAAAAACGCCAAATGGCCGACGGGCAAAAACACTGTTTTACAGACCAGGGTACCCGGGTTCGATACCCAGCCAGGATTCATTTTTTTTTTCGTTTTTTCTTCTCTTGATATTACCAAAATAGTATTAACATTTCAAAAAACACAATATTTTAGCTCTCTCTATTACAGTTCTTTTTTTTTCATCGAAAATACAAGTTTTAGTACCGGCGTCGGGCGGGGCCAAGCGGGGCCGGGCGATGCCGAGCCGGACCTGAAATGAAATGTCCTACCCTCAAATTTGAAAATTTAAATTTCATGCCAGATCCTACCGGTGGTTTCATAAGGTTGCAATAGAAATATAGAAAAATATCTGACAAAACATATATAGCACTTCTCTGCCGATAGAGAAAAAACGCCAAATGGCCGACGGGCAAAAACACTGTTTTACAGACCAGGGTACCCGGGTTCGATACCCAGCCAGGATTCAATTTTTTTTTTCGTTTTTTCTTCTCTTGATATTACCAAAATAGTATTAACATTTCAAAAAACACAATATTTTAGCTCTCTCTATTACAGTTCTTTTTTTTTCATCGAAAATACAAGTTTTAGTACCGGCGTCGGGCGGGGCCAAGCGGGGCCGGGCGATGCCGAGCCGGACCTGAAATGAAATGACCTACCCTCAAATTTGAAAATTTCAATTTCATGCCAGATCCTACCGGTGGTTTCATAAGGTTGCAACAGAAATATAGAAAAATATCTGACAAAACATATATAGAACTTCTCTGCCGATAGAGAAAAAACGCCAAATGGCCGACGGGCAAAAACACTGTTTTACAGACCAGGGTACCCGGGTTCGATACCCAGCCAGGACTCAATTTTTTTTTCGTTTTTTCTTCTCTTGATATTACCAAAATAGTATTAACATTTCAAAAAACACAATATTTTAGCTCTCTCTATTACAGTTCTTTTTTTTTCATCGAAAATACAAGTTTTAGTACCGGCGTCGGGCGGGGCCAAGCGGGGCCGGGCGATGCCGAGCCGGACCTGAAATGAAATGACCTACCCTCAAATTTGAAAATTTCAATTTCATGCCAGATCCTACCGGTGGTTTCATAGGGTTGCAACAGAAATATAGAAAAATATCTGACAAAACATATATAGAACTTCTCTGCCGATACAGAAAAAACGCCAAATGGCCGACGGGCAAAAACACTGTTTTACAGACCAGGGTACCCGGGTTCGATACCCAGCCAGGATTCAATTTTTTTTCGTTTTTTCTTCTCTTGATATTACCAAAATAGTATTAACATTTCAAAAAACACAATATTTTAACTCTCTCTATTACAGTTCTTTTTTTTTCATCGAAAATACAAGTTTTAGTACCGGCGTCGGGCGGGGCCAAGCGGGGCCGGGCGATGCCGAGCCGGACCTGAAATGAAATGTCCTACCCTCAAATTTAAAAATTTAAATTTCATGCCAGATCCTACCGGTGGTTTCATAAGGTTGCAATAGAAATATAGAAAAATATCTGACAAAACATATATAGCACTTCTCTGCCGATAGAGAAAAAACGCCAAATGGCCGACGGGCAAAAACACTGTTTTACAGACCAGGGTACCCGGGTTCGATACCCAGCCAGGATTCAATTTTTTTTTTCGTTTTTTCTTCTCTTGATATTACCAAAATAGTATTAACATTTCAAAAAACACAATATTTTAACTCTCTCTATTACAGTTCTTTTTTTTTCATCGAAAATACAAGTTTTAGTACCGGCGTCGGGCGGGGCCAAGCGGGGCCGGGCGATGCCGAGCCGGACCTGAAATGAAATGACCTACCCTCAAATTTGAAAATTTCAATTTCATGCCAGATCCTACCGGTGGTTTCATAAGGTTGCAACAGAAATATAGAAAAATATCTGACAAAACATATATAGAACTTCTCTGCCGATAGAGAAAAAACGCCAAATGGCCGACGGGCAAAAACACTGTTTTACAGACCAGGGTACCCGGGTTCGATACCCAGCCAGGAATCAATTTTTTTTTCGTTTTTTCTTCTCTTGATATTACCAAAATAGTATTAACATTTCAAAAAACACAATATTTTAGCTCTCTCTATTACAGTTCTTTTTTTTTCATCGAAAATACAAGTTTTAGTACCGGCGTCGGGCGGGGCCAAGCGGGGCCGGGCGATGCCGAGCCGGACCTGAAATGAAATGACCTACCCTCAAATTTGAAAATTTCAATTTCATGCCAGATCCTACCGGTGGTTTCATAGGGTTGCAACAGAAATATAGAAAAATATCTGACAAAACATATATAGAACTTCTCTGCCGATAGAGAAAAAACGCCAAATGGCCGACGGGCAAAAACACTGTTTTACAGACCAGGGTACCCGGGTTCGATACCCAGCCAGGAATCAATTTTTTTTTCGTTTTTTCTTCTCTTGATATTACCAAAATAGTATTAACATTTCAAAAAACACAATATTTTAGCTCTCTCTATTACAGTTCTTTTTTTTTCATCGAAAATACAAGTTTTAGTACCGGCGTCGGGCGGGGCCAAGCGGGGCCGGGCGATGCCGAGCCGGACCTGAAATGAAATGACCTACCCTCAAATTTGAAAATTTCAATTTCATGCCAGATCCTACCGGTGGTTTCATAGGGTTGCAACAGAAATATAGAAAAATATCTGACAAAACATATATAGAACTCTCTGCCGATAGAGAAAAAACGCCAAATGGCCGACGGGCAAAAACACTGTTTTACAGACCAGGGTACCCGGGTTCGATACCCAGCCAGGATTCATTTTTTTTTTCGTTTTTTCTTCTCTTGATATTACCAAAATAGTATTAACATTTCAAAAAACACAATATTTTAGCTCTCTCTATTACAGTTCTTTTTTTTTCATCGAAAATACAAGTTTTAGTACCGGCGTCGGGCGGGGCCAAGCGGGGCCGGGCGATGCCGAGCCGGACCTGAAATGAAATGTCCTACCCTCAAATTTGAAAATTTAAATTTCATGCCAGATCCTACCGGTGGTTTCATAAGGTTGCAATAGAAATATAGAAAAATATCTGACAAAACATATATAGCACTTCTCTGCCGATAGAGAAAAAACGCCAAATGGCCGACGGGCAAAAACACTGTTTTACAGACCAGGGTACCCGGGTTCGATACCCAGCCAGGATTCAATTTTTTTTTTCGTTTTTTCTTCTCTTGATATTACCAAAATAGTATTAACATTTCAAAAAACACAATATTTTAGCTCTCTCTATTACAGTTCTTTTTTTTTCATCGAAAATACAAGTTTTAGTACCGGCGTCGGGCGGGGCCAAGCGGGGCCGGGCGATGCCGAGCCGGACCTGAAATGAAATGACCTACCCTCAAATTTGAAAATTTCAATTTCATGCCAGATCCTACCGGTGGTTTCATAAGGTTGCAACAGAAATATAGAAAAATATCTGACAAAACATATATAGAACTTCTCTGCCGATAGAGAAAAAACGCCAAATGGCCGACGGGCAAAAACACTGTTTTACAGACCAGGGTACCCGGGTTCGATACCCAGCCAGGACTCAATTTTTTTTTCGTTTTTTCTTCTCTTGATATTACCAAAATAGTATTAACATTTCAAAAAACACAATATTTTAGCTCTCTCTATTACAGTTCTTTTTTTTTCATCGAAAATACAAGTTTTAGTACCGGCGTCGGGCGGGGCCAAGCGGGGCCGGGCGATGCCGAGCCGGACCTGAAATGAAATGACCTACCCTCAAATTTGAAAATTTCAATTTCATGCCAGATCCTACCGGTGGTTTCATAGGGTTGCAACAGAAATATAGAAAAATATCTGACAAAACATATATAGAACTTCTCTGCCGATACAGAAAAAACGCCAAATGGCCGACGGGCAAAAACACTGTTTTACAGACCAGGGTACCCGGGTTCGATACCCAGCCAGGATTCAATTTTTTTTCGTTTTTTCTTCTCTTGATATTACCAAAATAGTATTAACATTTCAAAAAACACAATATTTTAACTCTCTCTATTACAGTTCTTTTTTTTTCATCGAAAATACAAGTTTTAGTACCGGCGTCGGGCGGGGCCAAGCGGGGCCGGGCGATGCCGAGCCGGACCTGAAATGAAATGTCCTACCCTCAAATTTAAAAATTTAAATTTCATGCCAGATCCTACCGGTGGTTTCATAAGGTTGCAATAGAAATATAGAAAAATATCTGACAAAACATATATAGCACTTCTCTGCCGATAGAGAAAAAACGCCAAATGGCCGACGGGCAAAAACACTGTTTTACAGACCAGGGTACCCGGGTTCGATACCCAGCCAGGATTCAATTTTTTTTTTCGTTTTTTCTTCTCTTGATATTACCAAAATAGTATTAACATTTCAAAAAACACAATATTTTAGCTCTCTCTATTACAGTTCTTTTTTTTTCATCGAAAATACAAGTTTTAGTACCGGCGTCGGGCGGGGCCAAGCGGGGCCGGGCGATGCCGAGCCGGACCTGAAATGAAATGACCTACCCTCAAATTTGAAAATTTCAATTTCATGCCAGATCCTACCGGTGGTTTCATAAGGTTGCAACAGAAATATAGAAAAATATCTGACAAAACATATATAGAACTTCTCTGCCGATAGAGAAAAAACGCCAAATGGCCGACGGGCAAAAACACTGTTTTACAGACCAGGGTACCCGGGTTCGATACCCAGCCAGGAATCAATTTTTTTTTCGTTTTTTCTTCTCTTGATATTACCAAAATAGTATTAACATTTCAAAAAACACAATATTTTAGCTCTCTCTATTACAGTTCTTTTTTTTTCATCGAAAATACAAGTTTTAGTACCGGCGTCGGGCGGGGCCAAGCGGGGCCGGGCGATGCCGAGCCGGACCTGAAATGAAATGACCTACCCTCAAATTTGAAAATTTCAATTTCATGCCAGATCCTACCGGTGGTTTCATAGGGTTGCAACAGAAATATAGAAAAATATCTGACAAAACATATATAGAACTTCTCTGCCGATAGAGAAAAAACGCCAAATGGCCGACGGGCAAAAACACTGTTTTACAGACCAGGGTACCCGGGTTCGATACCCAGCCAGGATTCATTTTTTTTTTCGTTTTTTCTTCTCTTGATATTACCAAAATAGTATTAACATTTCAAAAAACACAATATTTTAGCTCTCTCTATTACAGTTCTTTTTTTTTCATCGAAAATACAAGTTTTAGTACCGGCGTCGGGCGGGGCCAAGCGGGGCCGGGCGATGCCGAGCCGGACCTGAAATGAAATGTCCTACCCTCAAATTTGAAAATTTAAATTTCATGCCAGATCCTACCGGTGGTTTCATAAGGTTGCAATAGAAATATAGAAAAATATCTGACAAAACATATATAGCACTTCTCTGCCGATAGAGAAAAAACGCCAAATGGCCGACGGGCAAAAACACTGTTTTACAGACCAGGGTACCCGGGTTCGATACCCAGCCAGGATTCAATTTTTTTTTTCGTTTTTTCTTCTCTTGATATTACCAAAATAGTATTAACATTTCAAAAAACACAATATTTTAGCTCTCTCTATTACAGTTCTTTTTTTTTCATCGAAAATACAAGTTTTAGTACCGGCGTCGGGCGGGGCCAAGCGGGGCCGGGCGATGCCGAGCCGGACCTGAAATGAAATGACCTACCCTCAAATTTGAAAATTTCAATTTCATGCCAGATCCTACCGGTGGTTTCATAAGGTTGCAACAGAAATATAGAAAAATATCTGACAAAACATATATAGAACTTCTCTGCCGATAGAGAAAAAACGCCAAATGGCCGACGGGCAAAAACACTGTTTTACAGACCAGGGTACCCGGGTTCGATACCCAGCCAGGACTCAATTTTTTTTTCGTTTTTTCTTCTCTTGATATTACCAAAATAGTATTAACATTTCAAAAAACACAATATTTTAGCTCTCTCTATTACAGTTCTTTTTTTTTCATCGAAAATACAAGTTTTAGTACCGGCGTCGGGCGGGGCCAAGCGGGGCCGGGCGATGCCGAGCCGGACCTGAAATGAAATGACCTACCCTCAAATTTGAAAATTTCAATTTCATGCCAGATCCTACCGGTGGTTTCATAGGGTTGCAACAGAAATATAGAAAAATATCTGACAAAACATATATAGAACTTCTCTGCCGATACAGAAAAAACGCCAAATGGCCGACGGGCAAAAACACTGTTTTACAGACCAGGGTACCCGGGTTCGATACCCAGCCAGGATTCAATTTTTTTTTTCGTTTTTTCTTCTCTTGATATTACCAAAATAGTATTAACATTTCAAAAAACACAATATTTTAACTCTCTCTATTACAGTTCTTTTTTTTTCATCGAAAATACAAGTTTTAGTACCGGCGTCGGGCGGGGCCAAGCGGGGCCGGGCGATGCCGAGCCGGACCTGAAATGAAATGTCCTACCCTCAAATTTAAAAATTTAAATTTCATGCCAGATCCTACCGGTGGTTTCATAAGGTTGCAATAGAAATATAGAAAAATATCTGACAAAACATATATAGCACTTCTCTGCCGATAGAGAAAAAACGCCAAATGGCCGACGGGCAAAAACACTGTTTTACAGACCAGGGTACCCGGGTTCGATACCCAGCCAGGACTCAATTTTTTTTTCGTTTTTTCTTCTCTTGATATTACCAAAATAGTATTAACATTTCAAAAAACACAATATTTTAGCTCTCTCTATTACAGTTCTTTTTTTTTCATCGAAAATACAAGTTTTAGTACCGGCGTCGGGCGGGGCCAAGCGGGGCCGGGCGATGCCGAGCCGGACCTGAAATGAAATGACCTACCCTCAAATTTGAAAATTTCAATTTCATGCCAGATCCTACCGGTGGTTTCATAAGGTTGCAACAGAAATATAGAAAAATATCTGACAAAACATATATAGAACTTCTCTGCCGATAGAGAAAAAACGCCAAATGGCCGACGGGCAAAAACACTGTTTTACAGACCAGGGTACCCGGGTTCGATACCCAGCCAGGACTCAATTTTTTTTTCGTTTTTTCTTCTCTTGATATTACCAAAATAGTATTAACATTTCAAAAAACACAATATTTTAGCTCTCTCTATTACAGTTCTTTTTTTTTTCATCGAAAATACAAGTTTTAGTACCGGCGTCGGGCGGGGCCAAGCGGGGCCGGGCGATGCCGAGCCGGACCTGAAATGAAATGACCTACCCTCAAATTTGAAAATTTCAATTTCATGCCAGATCCTACCGGTGGTTTCATAGGGTTGCAACAGAAATATAGAAAAATATCTGACAAAACATATATAGAACTTCTCTGCCGATAGAGAAAAAACGCCAAATGGCCGACGGGCAAAAACACTGTTTTACAGACCAGGGTACCCGGGTTCGATACCCAGCCAGGATTCAATTTTTTTTTCGTTTTTTCTTCTCTTGATATTACCAAAATAGTATTAACATTTCAAAAAACACAATATTTTAGCTCTCTCTATTACAGTTCTTTTTTTTTCATCGAAAATACAAGTTTTAGTACCGGCGTCGGGCGGGGCCAAGCGGGGCCGGGCGATGCCGAGCCGGACCTGAAATGAAATGTCCTACCCTCAAATTTGAAAATTTAAATTTCATGCCAGATCCTACCGGTGGTTTCATAAGGTTGCAATAGAAATATAGAAAAATATCTGACAAAACATATATAGCACTTCTCTGCCGATAGAGAAAAAACGCCAAATGGCCGACGGGCAAAAACACTGTTTTACAGACCAGGGTACCCGGGTTCGATACCCAGCCAGGATTCAATTTTTTTTTTCGTTTTTTCTTCTCTTGATATTACCAAAATAGTATTAACATTTCAAAAAACACAATATTTTAGCTCTCTCTATTACAGTTCTTTTTTTTTTCATCGAAAATACAAGTTTTAGTACCGGCGTCGGGCGGGGCCAAGCGGGGCCGGGCGATGCCGAGCCGGACCTGAAATGAAATGTCCTACCCTCAAATTTGAAAATTTAAATTTCATGCTAGATCCTACCGGTGGTTTCATAAGGTAGCAACAGAAATATAGAAAAATATCTGACAAAACATATATAGAACTTCTCTGCCGATAGAGAAAAAACGCCAAATGGCCGACGGGCAAAAACACTGTTTTACAGACCAGGGTACCCGGGTTCGATACCCAGCCAGGACTCAATTTTTTTTTCGTTTTTTCTTCTCTTGATATTACCAAAATAGTATTAACATTTCAAAAAACACAATATTTTAGCTCTCTCTATTACAGTTCTTTTTTTTTCATCGAAAATACAAGTTTTAGTACCGGCGTCGGGCGGGGCCAAGCGGGGCCGGGCGATGCCGAGCCGGACCTGAAATGAAATGACCTACCCTCAAATTTGAAAATTTCAATTTCATGCCAGATCCTACCGGTGGTTTCATAAGGTTGCAACAGAAATATAGAAAAATATCTGACAAAACATATATAGAACTTCTCTGCCGATAGAGAAAAAACGCCAAATGGCCGACGGGCAAAAACACTGTTTTACAGACCAGGGTACCCGGGTTCGATACCCAGCCAGGACTCAATTTTTTTTTCGTTTTTTCTTCTCTTGATATTACCAAAATAGTATTAACATTTCAAAAAACACAATATTTTAGCTCTCTCTATTACAGTTCTTTTTTTTTCATCGAAAATACAAGTTTTAGTACCGGCGTCGGGCGGGGCCAAGCGGGGCCGGGCGATGCCGAGCCGGACCTGAAATGAAATGACCTACCCTCAAATTTGAAAATTTCAATTTCATGCCAGATCCTACCGGTGGTTTCATAGGGTTGCAACAGAAATATAGAAAAATATCTGACAAAACATATATAGAACTTCTCTGCCGATAGAGAAAAAACGCCAAATGGCCGACGGGCAAAAACACTGTTTTACAGACCAGGGTACCCGGGTTCGATACCCAGCCAGGATTCAATTTTTTTTTCGTTTTTTCTTCTCTTGATATTACCAAAATAGTATTAACATTTCAAAAAACACAATATTTTAGCTCTCTCTATTACAGTTCTTTTTTTTTCATCGAAAATACAAGTTTTAGTACCGGCGTCGGGCGGGGCCAAGCGGGGCCGGGCGATGCCGAGCCGGACCTGAAATGAAATGTCCTACCCTCAAATTTGAAAATTTAAATTTCATGCCAGATCCTACCGGTGGTTTCATAAGGTTGCAATAGAAATATAGAAAAATATCTGACAAAACATATATAGCACTTCTCTGCCGATAGAGAAAAAACGCCAAATGGCCGACGGGCAAAAACACTGTTTTACAGACCAGGGTACCCGGGTTCGATACCCAGCCAGGATTCAATTTTTTTTTTCGTTTTTTCTTCTCTTGATATTACCAAAATAGTATTAACATTTCAAAAAACACAATATTTTAGCTCTCTCTATTACAGTTCTTTTTTTTTTCATCGAAAATACAAGTTTTAGTACCGGCGTCGGGCGGGGCCAAGCGGGGCCGGGCGATGCCGAGCCGGACCTGAAATGAAATGTCCTACCCTCAAATTTGAAAATTTAAATTTCATGCTAGATCCTACCGGTGGTTTCATAAGGTAGCAACAGAAATATAGAAAAATATCTGACAAAACATATATAGAACTTCTCTGCCGATAGAGAAAAAACGCCAAATGGCCGACGGGCAAAAACACTGTTTTACAGACCAGGGTACCCGGGTTCGATACCCAGCCAGGACTCAATTTTTTTTTCGTTTTTTCTTCTCTTGATATTACCAAAATAGTATTAACATTTCAAAAAACACAATATTTTAGCTCTCTCTATTACAGTTCTTTTTTTTTCATCGAAAATACAAGTTTTAGTACCGGCGTCGGGCGGGGCCAAGCGGGGCCGGGCGATGCCGAGCCGGACCTGAAATGAAATGACCTACCCTCAAATTTGAAAATTTCAATTTCATGCCAGATCCTACCGGTGGTTTCATAAGGTTGCAACAGAAATATAGAAAAATATCTGACAAAACATATATAGAACTTCTCTGCCGATAGAGAAAAAACGCCAAATGGCCGACGGGCAAAAACACTGTTTTACAGACCAGGGTACCCGGGTTCGATACCCAGCCAGGACTCAATTTTTTTTTCGTTTTTTCTTCTCTTGATATTACCAAAATAGTATTAACATTTCAAAAAACACAATATTTTAGCTCTCTCTATTACAGTTCTTTTTTTTTCATCGAAAATACAAGTTTTAGTACCGGCGTCGGGCGGGGCCAAGCGGGGCCGGGCGATGCCGAGCCGGACCTGAAATGAAATGACCTACCCTCAAATTTGAAAATTTCAATTTCATGCCAGATCCTACCGGTGGTTTCATAGGGTTGCAACAGAAATATAGAAAAATATCTGACAAAACATATATAGAACTTCTCTGCCGATACAGAAAAAACGCCAAATGGCCGACGGGCAAAAACACTGTTTTACAGACCAGGGTACCCGGGTTCGATACCCAGCCAGGATTCAATTTTTTTTCGTTTTTTCTTCTCTTGATATTACCAAAATAGTATTAACATTTCAAAAAACACAATATTTTAACTCTCTCTATTACAGTTCTTTTTTTTTCATCGAAAATACAAGTTTTAGTACCGGCGTCGGGCGGGGCCAAGCGGGGCCGGGCGATGCCGAGCCGGACCTGAAATGAAATGTCCTACCCTCAAATTTAAACATTTAAATTTCATGCCAGATCCTACCGGTGGTTTCATAAGGTTGCAATAGAAATATAGAAAAATATCTGACAAAACATATATAGCACTTCTCTGCCGATAGAGAAAAAACGCCAAATGGCCGACGGGCAAAAACACTGTTTTACAGACCAGGGTACCCGGGTTCGATACCCAGCCAGGATTCAATTTTTTTTTTCGTTTTTTCTTCTCTTGATATTACCAAAATAGTATTAACATTTCAAAAAACACAATATTTTAGCTCTCTCTATTACAGTTCTTTTTTTTTCATCGAAAATACAAGTTTTAGTACCGGCGTCGGGCGGGGCCAAGCGGGGCCGGGCGATGCCGAGCCGGACCTGAAATGAAATGACCTACCCTCAAATTTGAAAATTTCAATTTCATGCCAGATCCTACCGGTGGTTTCATAAGGTTGCAACAGAAATATAGAAAAATATCTGACAAAACATATATAGAACTTCTCTGCCGATAGAGAAAAAACGCCAAATGGCCGACGGGCAAAAACACTGTTTTACAGACCAGGGTACCCGGGTTCGATACCCAGCCAGGAATCAATTTTTTTTTCGTTTTTTCTTCTCTTGATATTACCAAAATAGTATTAACATTTCAAAAAACACAATATTTTAGCTCTCTCTATTACAGTTCTTTTTTTTTCATCGAAAATACAAGTTTTAGTACCGGCGTCGGGCGGGGCCAAGCGGGGCCGGGCGATGCCGAGCCGGACCTGAAATGAAATGACCTACCCTCAAATTTGAAAATTTCAATTTCATGCCAGATCCTACCGGTGGTTTCATAGGGTTGCAACAGAAATATAGAAAAATATCTGACAAAACATATATAGAACTTCTCTGCCGATAGAGAAAAAACGCCAAATGGCCGACGGGCAAAAACACTGTTTTACAGACCAGGGTACCCGGGTTCGATACCCAGCCAGGATTCATTTTTTTTTTCGTTTTTTCTTCTCTTGATATTACCAAAATAGTATTAACATTTCAAAAAACACAATATTTTAGCTCTCTCTATTACAGTTCTTTTTTTTTCATCGAAAATACAAGTTTTAGTACCGGCGTCGGGCGGGGCCAAGCGGGGCCGGGCGATGCCGAGCCGGACCTGAAATGAAATGTCCTACCCTCAAATTTGAAAATTTAAATTTCATGCCAGATCCTACCGGTGGTTTCATAAGGTTGCAATAGAAATATAGAAAAATATCTGACAAAACATATATAGCACTTCTCTGCCGATAGAGAAAAAACGCCAAATGGCCGACGGGCAAAAACACTGTTTTACAGACCAGGGTACCCGGGTTCGATACCCAGCCAGGATTTAATTTTTTTTTTCGTTTTTTCTTCTCTTGATATTACCAAAATAGTATTAACATTTCAAAAAACACAATATTTTAGCTCTCTCTATTACAGTTCTTTTTTTTTCATCGAAAATACAAGTTTTAGTACCGGCGTCGGGCGGGGCCAAGCGGGGCCGGGCGATGCCGAGCCGGACCTGAAATGAAATGACCTACCCTCAAATTTGAAAATTTCAATTTCATGCCAGATCCTACCGGTGGTTTCATAAGGTTGCAACAGAAATATAGAAAAACATCTGACAAAACATATATAGAACTTCTCTGCCGATAGAGAAAAAACGCCAAATGGCCGACGGGCAAAAACACTGTTTTACAGACCAGGGTACCCGGGTTCGATACCCAGCCAGGATTCAATTTTTTTTTCGTTTTTTCTTCTCTTGATATTACCAAAATAGTATTAACATTTCAAAAAACACAATATTTTAGCTCTCTCTATTACAGTTCTTTTTTTTTCATCGAAAATACAAGTTTTAGTACCGGCGTCGGGCGGGGCCAAGCGGGGCCGGGCGATGCCGAGCCGGACCTGAAATGAAATGTCCTACCCTCAAATTTGAAAATTTAAATTTCATGCCAGATCCTACCGGTGGTTTCATAAGGTTGCAATAGAAATATAGAAAAATATCTGACAAAACATATATAGCACTTCTCTGCCGATAGAGAAAAAACGCCAAATGGCCGACGGGCAAAAACACTGTTTTACAGACCAGGGTACCCGGGTTCGATACCCAGCCAGGATTCAATTTTTTTTTTCGTTTTTTCTTCTCTTGATATTACCAAAATAGTATTAACATTTCAAAAAACACAATATTTTAGCTCTCTCTATTACAGTTCTTTTTTTTTCATCGAAAATACAAGTTTTAGTACCGGCGTCGGGCGGGGCCAAGCGGGGCCGGGCGATGCCGAGCCGGACCTGAAATGAAATGTCCTACCCTCAAATTTGAAAATTTAAATTTCATGCTAGATCCTACCGGTGGTTTCATAAGGTAGCAACAGAAATATAGAAAAATATCTGACAAAACATATATAGAACTTCTCTGCCGATAGAGAAAAAACGCCAAATGGCCGACGGGCAAAAACACTGTTTTACAGACCAGGGTACCCGGGTTCGATACCCAGCCAGGACTCAATTTTTTTTTCGTTTTTTCTTCTCTTGATATTACCAAAATAGTATTAACATTTCAAAAAACACAATATTTTAGCTCTCTCTATTACAGTTCTTTTTTTTTCATCGAAAATACAAGTTTTAGTACCGGCGTCGGGCGGGGCCAAGCGGGGCCGGGCGATGCCGAGCCGGACCTGAAATGAAATGACCTACCCTCAAATTTGAAAATTTCAATTTCATGCCAGATCCTACCGGTGGTTTCATAAGGTTGCAACAGAAATATAGAAAAATATCTGACAAAACATATATAGAACTTCTCTGCCGATAGAGAAAAAACGCCAAATGGCCGACGGGCAAAAACACTGTTTTACAGACCAGGGTACCCGGGTTCGATACCCAGCCAGGACTCAATTTTTTTTTCGTTTTTTCTTCTCTTGATATTACCAAAATAGTATTAACATTTCAAAAAACACAATATTTTAGCTCTCTCTATTACAGTTCTTTTTTTTTTCATCGAAAATACAAGTTTTAGTACCGGCGTCGGGCGGGGCCAAGCGGGGCCGGGCGATGCCGAGCCGGACCTGAAATGAAATGACCTACCCTCAAATTTGAAAATTTCAATTTCATGCCAGATCCTACCGGTGGTTTCATAGGGTTGCAACAGAAATATAGAAAAATATCTGACAAAACATATATAGAACTTCTCTGCCGATAGAGAAAAAACGCCAAATGGCCGACGGGCAAAAACACTGTTTTACAGACCAGGGTACCCGGGTTCGATACCCAGCCAGGATTCAATTTTTTTTTCGTTTTTTCTTCTCTTGATATTACCAAAATAGTATTAACATTTCAAAAAACACAATATTTTAGCTCTCTCTATTACAGTTCTTTTTTTTTCATCGAAAATACAAGTTTTAGTACCGGCGTCGGGCGGGGCCAAGCGGGGCCGGGCGATGCCGAGCCGGACCTGAAATGAAATGTCCTACCCTCAAATTTGAAAATTTAAATTTCATGCCAGATCCTACCGGTGGTTTCATAAGGTTGCAATAGAAATATAGAAAAATATCTGACAAAACATATATAGCACTTCTCTGCCGATAGAGAAAAAACGCCAAATGGCCGACGGGCAAAAACACTGTTTTACAGACCAGGGTACCCGGGTTCGATACCCAGCCAGGATTCAATTTTTTTTTTCGTTTTTTCTTCTCTTGATATTACCAAAATAGTATTAACATTTCAAAAAACACAATATTTTAGCTCTCTCTATTACAGTTCTTTTTTTTTTCATCGAAAATACAAGTTTTAGTACCGGCGTCGGGCGGGGCCAAGCGGGGCCGGGCGATGCCGAGCCGGACCTGAAATGAAATGTCCTACCCTCAAATTTGAAAATTTAAATTTCATGCTAGATCCTACCGGTGGTTTCATAAGGTAGCAACAGAAATATAGAAAAATATCTGACAAAACATATATAGAACTTCTCTGCCGATAGAGAAAAAACGCCAAATGGCCGACGGGCTAAAACACTGTTTTACAGACCAGGGTACCCGGGTTCGATACCCAGCCAGGACTCAATTTTTTTTTCGTTTTTTCTTCTCTTGATATTACCAAAATAGTATTAACATTTCAAAAAACACAATATTTTAGCTCTCTCTATTACAGTTCTTTTTTTTTCATCGAAAATACAAGTTTTAGTACCGGCGTCGGGCGGGGCCAAGCGGGGCCGGGCGATGCCGAGCCGGACCTGAAATGAAATGACCTACCCTCAAATTTGAAAATTTCAATTTCATGCCAGATCCTACCGGTGGTTTCATAAGGTTGCAACAGAAATATAGAAAAATATCTGACAAAACATATATAGAACTTCTCTGCCGATAGAGAAAAAACGCCAAATGGCCGACGGGCATAAACACTGTTTTACAGACCAGGGTACCCGGGTTCGATACCCAGCCAGGACTCAATTTTTTTTTCGTTTTTTCTTCTCTTGATATTACCAAAATAGTATTAACATTTCAAAAAACACAATATTTTAGCTCTCTCTATTACAGTTCTTTTTTTTTCATCGAAAATACAAGTTTTAGTACCGGCGTCGGGCGGGGCCAAGCGGGGCCGGGCGATGCCGAGCCGGACCTGAAATGAAATGACCTACCCTCAAATTTGAAAATTTCAATTTCATGCCAGATCCTACCGGTGGTTTCATAGGGTTGCAACAGAAATATAGAAAAATATCTGACAAAACATATATAGAACTTCTCTGCCGATACAGAAAAAACGCCAAATGGCCGACGGGCAAAAACACTGTTTTACAGACCAGGGTACCCGGGTTCGATACCCAGCCAGGATTCAATTTTTTTTCGTTTTTTCTTCTCTTGATATTACCAAAATAGTATTAACATTTCAAAAAACACAATATTTTAACTCTCTCTATTACAGTTCTTTTTTTTTCATCGAAAATACAAGTTTTAGTACCGGCGGGGCCGGGCGATGCCGAGCCGGACCTGAAATGAAATGTCCTACCCTCAAATTTAAAAATTTAAATTTCATGCCAGATCCTACCGGTGGTTTCATAAGGTTGCAATAGAAATATAGAAAAATATCTGACAAAACATATATAGCACTTCTCTGCCGATAGAGAAAAAACGCCAAATGGCCGACGGGCAAAAACACTGTTTTACAGACCAGGGTACCCGGGTTCGATACCCAGCCAGGATTCAATTTTTTTTTTCGTTTTTTCTTCTCTTGATATTACCAAAATAGTATTAACATTTCAAAAAACACAATATTTTAGCTCTCTCTATTACAGTTCTTTTTTTTTCATCGAAAATACAAGTTTTAGTACCGGCGTCGGGCGGGGCCAAGCGGGGCCGGGCGATGCCGAGCCGGACCTGAAATGAAATGACCTACCCTCAAATTTGAAAATTTCAATTTCATGCCAGATCCTACCGGTGGTTTCATAAGGTTGCAACAGAAATATAGAAAAATATCTGACAAAACATATATAAAACTTCTCTGCCGATAGAGAAAAAACGCCAAATGGCCGACGGGCAAAAACACTGTTTTACAGACCAGGGTACCCGGGTTCGATACCCAGCCAGGAATCAATTTTTTTTTCGTTTTTTCTTCTCTTGATATTACCAAAATAGTATTAACATTTCAAAAAACACAATATTTTAGCTCTCTCTATTACAGTTCTTTTTTTTTCATCGAAAATACAAGTTTTAGTACCGGCGTCGGGCGGGGCCAAGCGGGGCCGGGCGATGCCGAGCCGGACCTGAAATGAAATGACCTACCCTCAAATTTGAAAATTTCAATTTCATGCCAGATCCTACCGGTGGTTTCATAGGGTTGCAACAGAAATATAGAAAAATATCTGACAAAACATATATAGAACTTCTCTGCCGATAGAGAAAAAACGCCAAATGGCCGACGGGCAAAAACACTGTTTTACAGACCAGGGTACCCGGGTTCGATACCCAGCCAGGATTCATTTTTTTTTTCGTTTTTTCTTCTCTTGATATTACCAAAATAGTATTAACATTTCAAAAAACACAATATTTTAGCTCTCTCTATTACAGTTCTTTTTTTTTCATCGAAAATACAAGTTTTAGTACCGGCGTCGGGCGGGGCCAAGCGGGGCCGGGCGATGCCGAGCCGGACCTGAAATGAAATGACCTACCCTCAAATTTGAAAATTTCAATTTCATGCCAGATCCTACCGGTGGTTTCATAGGGTTGCAACAGAAATATAGAAAAATATCTGACAAAACATATATAGAACTTCTCTGCCGATAGAGAAAAAACGCCAAATGGCCGACGGGCAAAAACACTGTTTTACAGACCAGGGTACCCGGGTTCGATACCCAGCCAGGATTCATTTTTTTTTTCGTTTTTTCTTCTCTTGATATTACCAAAATAGTATTAACATTTCAAAAAACACAATATTTTAGCTCTCTCTATTACAGTTCTTTTTTTTTCATCGAAAATACAAGTTTTAGTACCGGCGTCGGGCGGGGCCAAGCGGGGCCGGGCGATGCCGAGCCGGACCTGAAATGAAATGTCCTACCCTCAAATTTGAAAATTTAAATTTCATGCCAGATCCTACCGGTGGTTTCATAAGGTTGCAATAGAAATATAGAAAAATATCTGACAAAACATATATAGCACTTCTCTGCCGATAGAGAAAAAACGCCAAATGGCCGACGGGCAAAAACACTGTTTTACAGACCAGGGTACCCGGGTTCGATACCCAGCCAGGATTCAATTTTTTTTTTCGTTTTTTCTTCTCTTGATATTACCAAAATAGTATTAACATTTCAAAAAACACAATATTTTAGCTCTCTCTATTACAGTTCTTTTTTTTTCATCGAAAATACAAGTTTTAGTACCGGCGTCGGGCGGGGCCAAGCGGGGCCGGGCGATGCCGAGCCGGACCTGAAATGAAATGACCTACCCTCAAATTTGAAAATTTCAATTTCATGCCAGATCCTACCGGTGGTTTCATAAGGTTGCAACAGAAATATAGAAAAACATCTGACAAAACATATATAGAACTTCTCTGCCGATAGAGAAAAAACGCCAAATGGCCGACGGGCAAAAACACTGTTTTACAGACCAGGGTACCCGGGTTCGATACCCAGCCAGGATTCAATTTTTTTTTCGTTTTTTCTTCTCTTGATATTACCAAAATAGTATTAACATTTCAAAAAACACAATATTTTAGCTCTCTCTATTACAGTTCTTTTTTTTTCATCGAAAATACAAGTTTTAGTACCGGCGTCGGGCGGGGCCAAGCGGGGCCGGGCGATGCCGAGCCGGACCTGAAATGAAATGTCCTACCCTCAAATTTGAAAATTTAAATTTCATGCCAGATCCTACCGGTGGTTTCATAAGGTTGCAATAGAAATATAGAAAAATATCTGACAAAACATATATAGCACTTCTCTGCCGATAGAGAAAAAACGCCAAATGGCCGACGGGCAAAAACACTGTTTTACAGACCAGGGTACCCGGGTTCGATACCCAGCCAGGATTCAATTTTTTTTTTCGTTTTTTCTTCTCTTGATATTACCAAAATAGTATTAACATTTCAAAAAACACAATATTTTAGCTCTCTCTATTACAGTTCTTTTTTTTTCATCGAAAATACAAGTTTTAGTACCGGCGTCGGGCGGGGCCAAGCGGGGCCGGGCGATGCCGAGCCGGACCTGAAATGAAATGTCCTACCCTCAAATTTGAAAATTTAAATTTCATGCTAGATCCTACCGGTGGTTTCATAAGGTAGCAACAGAAATATAGAAAAATATCTGACAAAACATATATAGAACTTCTCTGCCGATAGAGAAAAAACGCCAAATGGCCGACGGGCAAAAACACTGTTTTACAGACCAGGGTACCCGGGTTCGATACCCAGCCAGGACTCAATTTTTTTTTCGTTTTTTCTTCTCTTGATATTACCAAAATAGTATTAACATTTCAAAAAACACAATATTTTAGCTCTCTCTATTACAGTTCTTTTTTTTTCATCGAAAATACAAGTTTTAGTACCGGCGTCGGGCGGGGCCAAGCGGGGCCGGGCGATGCCGAGCCGGACCTGAAATGAAATGACCTACCCTCAAATTTGAAAATTTCAATTTCATGCCAGATCCTACCGGTGGTTTCATAAGGTTGCAACAGAAATATAGAAAAATATCTGACAAAACATATATAGAACTTCTCTGCCGATAGAGAAAAAACGCCAAATGGCCGACGGGCAAAAACACTGTTTTACAGACCAGGGTACCCGGGTTCGATACCCAGCCAGGACTCAATTTTTTTTTCGTTTTTTCTTCTCTTGATATTACCAAAATAGTATTAACATTTCAAAAAACACAATATTTTAGCTCTCTCTATTACAGTTCTTTTTTTTTTCATCGAAAATACAAGTTTTAGTACCGGCGTCGGGCGGGGCCAAGCGGGGCCGGGCGATGCCGAGCCGGACCTGAAATGAAATGACCTACCCTCAAATTTGAAAATTTCAATTTCATGCCAGATCCTACCGGTGGTTTCATAGGGTTGCAACAGAAATATAGAAAAATATCTGACAAAACATATATAGAACTTCTCTGCCGATAGAGAAAAAACGCCAAATGGCCGACGGGCAAAAACACTGTTTTACAGACCAGGGTACCCGGGTTCGATACCCAGCCAGGATTCAATTTTTTTTTCGTTTTTTCTTCTCTTGATATTACCAAAATAGTATTAACATTTCAAAAAACACAATATTTTAGCTCTCTCTATTACAGTTCTTTTTTTTTCATCGAAAATACAAGTTTTAGTACCGGCGTCGGGCGGGGCCAAGCGGGGCCGGGCGATGCCGAGCCGGACCTGAAATGAAATGTCCTACCCTCAAATTTGAAAATTTAAATTTCATGCCAGATCCTACCGGTGGTTTCATAAGGTTGCAATAGAAATATAGAAAAATATCTGACAAAACATATATAGCACTTCTCTGCCGATAGAGAAAAAACGCCAAATGGCCGACGGGCAAAAACACTGTTTTACAGACCAGGGTACCCGGGTTCGATACCCAGCCAGGATTCAATTTTTTTTTTCGTTTTTTCTTCTCTTGATATTACCAAAATAGTATTAACATTTCAAAAAACACAATATTTTAGCTCTCTCTATTACAGTTCTTTTTTTTTTCATCGAAAATACAAGTTTTAGTACCGGCGTCGGGCGGGGCCAAGCGGGGCCGGGCGATGCCGAGCCGGACCTGAAATGAAATGTCCTACCCTCAAATTTGAAAATTTAAATTTCATGCTAGATCCTACCGGTGGTTTCATAAGGTAGCAACAGAAATATAGAAAAATATCTGACAAAACATATATAGAACTTCTCTGCCGATAGAGAAAAAACGCCAAATGGCCGACGGGCAAAAACACTGTTTTACAGACCAGGGTACCCGGGTTCGATACCCAGCCAGGACTCAATTTTTTTTTCGTTTTTTCTTCTCTTGATATTACCAAAATAGTATTAACATTTCAAAAAACACAATATTTTAGCTCTCTCTATTACAGTTCTTTTTTTTTCATCGAAAATACAAGTTTTAGTACCGGCGTCGGGCGGGGCCAAGCGGGGCCGGGCGATGCCGAGCCGGACCTGAAATGAAATGACCTACCCTCAAATTTGAAAATTTCAATTTCATGCCAGATCCTACCGGTGGTTTCATAAGGTTGCAACAGAAATATAGAAAAATATCTGACAAAACATATATAGAACTTCTCTGCCGATAGAGAAAAAACGCCAAATGGCCGACGGGCAAAAACACTGTTTTACAGACCAGGGTACCCGGGTTCGATACCCAGCCAGGACTCAATTTTTTTTTCGTTTTTTCTTCTCTTGATATTACCAAAATAGTATTAACATTTCAAAAAACACAATATTTTAGCTCTCTCTATTACAGTTCTTTTTTTTTCATCGAAAATACAAGTTTTAGTACCGGCGTCGGGCGGGGCCAAGCGGGGCCGGGCGATGCCGAGCCGGACCTGAAATGAAATGACCTACCCTCAAATTTGAAAATTTCAATTTCATGCCAGATCCTACCGGTGGTTTCATAGGGTTGCAACAGAAATATAGAAAAATATCTGACAAAACATATATAGAACTTCTCTGCCGATACAGAAAAAACGCCAAATGGCCGACGGGCAAAAACACTGTTTTACAGACCAGGGTACCCGGGTTCGATACCCAGCCAGGATTCAATTTTTTTTCGTTTTTTCTTCTCTTGATATTACCAAAATAGTATTAACATTTCAAAAAACACAATATTTTAACTCTCTCTATTACAGTTCTTTTTTTTTCATCGAAAATACAAGTTTTAGTACCGGCGTCGGGCGGGGCCAAGCGGGGCCGGGCGATGCCGAGCCGGACCTGAAATGAAATGTCCTACCCTCAAATTTAAAAATTTAAATTTCATGCCAGATCCTACCGGTGGTTTCATAAGGTTGCAATAGAAATATAGAAAAATATCTGACAAAACATATATAGCACTTCTCTGCCGATAGAGAAAAAACGCCAAATGGCCGACGGGCAAAAACACTGTTTTACAGACCAGGGTACCCGGGTTCGATACCCAGCCAGGATTCAATTTTTTTTTTCGTTTTTTCTTCTCTTGATATTACCAAAATAGTATTAACATTTCAAAAAACACAATATTTTAGCTCTCTCTATTACAGTTCTTTTTTTTTCATCGAAAATACAAGTTTTAGTACCGGCGTCGGGCGGGGCCAAGCGGGGCCGGGCGATGCCGAGCCGGACCTGAAATGAAATGACCTACCCTCAAATTTGAAAATTTCAATTTCATGCCAGATCCTACCGGTGGTTTCATAAGGTTGCAACAGAAATATAGAAAAATATCTGACAAAACATATATAGAACTTCTCTGCCGATAGAGAAAAAACGCCAAATGGCCGACGGGCAAAAACACTGTTTTACAGACCAGGGTACCCGGGTTCGATACCCAGCCAGGAATCAATTTTTTTTTCGTTTTTTCTTCTCTTGATATTACCAAAATAGTATTAACATTTCAAAAAACACAATATTTTAGCTCTCTCTATTACAGTTCTTTTTTTTTCATCGAAAATACAAGTTTTAGTACCGGCGTCGGGCGGGGCCAAGCGGGGCCGGGCGATGCCGAGCCGGACCTGAAATGAAATGACCTACCCTCAAATTTGAAAATTTCAATTTCATGCCAGATCCTACCGGTGGTTTCATAGGGTTGCAACAGAAATATAGAAAAATATCTGACAAAACATATATAGAACTTCTCTGCCGATAGAGAAAAAACGCCAAATGGCCGACGGGCAAAAACACTGTTTTACAGACCAGGGTACCCGGGTTCGATACCCAGCCGGGACTCAATTTTTTTTTCGTTTTTTCTTCTCTTGATATTACCAAAATAGTATTAACATTTCAAAAAACACAATATTTTAGCTCTCTCTATTACAGTTCTTTTTTTTTCATCGAAAATACAAGTTTTAGTACCGGCGTCGGGCGGGGCCAAGCGGGGCCGGGCGATGCCGAGCCGGACCTGAAATGAAATGTCCTACCCTCAAATTTGAAAATTTAAATTTCATGCCAGATCCTACCGGTGGTTTCATAAGGTTGCAATAGAAATATAGAAAAATATCTGACAAAACATATATAGCACTTCTCTGCCGATAGAGAAAAAACGCCAAATGGCCGACGGGCAAAAACACTGTTTTACAGACCAGGGTACCCGGGTTCGATACCCAGCCAGGATTCAATTTTTTTTTTCGTTTTTTCTTCTCTTGATATTACCAAAATAGTATTAACATTTCAAAAAACACAATATTTTAGCTCTCTCTATTACAGTTCTTTTTTTTTCATCGAAAATACAAGTTTTAGTACCGGCGTCGGGCGGGGCCAAGCGGGGCCGGGCGATGCCGAGCCGGACCTGAAATGAAATGACCTACCCTCAAATTTGAAAATTTCAATTTCATGCCAGATCCTACCGGTGGTTTCATAAGGTTGCAACAGAAATATAGAAAAACATCTGACAAAACATATATAGAACTTCTCTGCCGATAGAGAAAAAACGCCAAATGGCCGACGGGCAAAAACACTGTTTTACAGACCAGGGTACCCGGGTTCGATACCCAGCCAGGATTCAATTTTTTTTTCGTTTTTTCTTCTCTTGATATTACCAAAATAGTATTAACATTTCAAAAAACACAATATTTTAGCTCTCTCTATTACAGTTCTTTTTTTTTCATCGAAAATACAAGTTTTAGTACCGGCGTCGGGCGGGGCCAAGCGGGGCCGGGCGATGCCGAGCCGGACCTGAAATGAAATGTCCTACCCTCAAATTTGAAAATTTAAATTTCATGCTAGATCCTACCGGTGGTTTCATAAGGTAGCAACAGAAATATAGAAAAATATCTGACAAAACATATATAGAACTTCTCTGCCGATAGAGAAAAAACGCCAAATGGCCGACGGGCAAAAACACTGTTTTACAGACCAGGGTACCCGGGTTCGATACCCAGCCAGGACTCAATTTTTTTTTCGTTTTTTCTTCTCTTGATATTACCAAAATAGTATTAACATTTCAAAAAACACAATATTTTAGCTCTCTCTATTACAGTTCTTTTTTTTTCATCGAAAATACAAGTTTTAGTACCGGCGTCGGGCGGGGCCAAGCGGGGCCGGGCGATGCCGAGCCGGACCTGAAATGAAATGACCTACCCTCAAATTTGAAAATTTCAATTTCATGCCAGATCCTACCGGTGGTTTCATAAGGTTGCAACAGAAATATAGAAAAATATCTGACAAAACATATATAGAACTTCTCTGCCGATAGAGAAAAAACGCCAAATGGCCGACGGGCAAAAACACTGTTTTACAGACCAGGGTACCCGGGTTCGATACCCAGCCAGGACTCAATTTTTTTTTCGTTTTTTCTTCTCTTGATATTACCAAAATAGTATTAACATTTCAAAAAACACAATATTTTAGCTCTCTCTATTACAGTTCTTTTTTTTTTCATCGAAAATACAAGTTTTAGTACCGGCGTCGGGCGGGGCCAAGCGGGGCCGGGCGATGCCGAGCCGGACCTGAAATGAAATGACCTACCCTCAAATTTGAAAATTTCAATTTCATGCCAGATCCTACCGGTGGTTTCATAGGGTTGCAACAGAAATATAGAAAAATATCTGACAAAACATATATAGAACTTCTCTGCCGATAGAGAAAAAACGCCAAATGGCCGACGGGCAAAAACACTGTTTTACAGACCAGGGTACCCGGGTTCGATACCCAGCCAGGATTCAATTTTTTTTTCGTTTTTTCTTCTCTTGATATTACCAAAATAGTATTAACATTTCAAAAAACACAATATTTTAGCTCTCTCTATTACAGTTCTTTTTTTTTCATCGAAAATACAAGTTTTAGTACCGGCGTCGGGCGGGGCCAAGCGGGGCCGGGCGATGCCGAGCCGGACCTGAAATGAAATGTCCTACCCTCAAATTTGAAAATTTAAATTTCATGCCAGATCCTACCGGTGGTTTCATAAGGTTGCAATAGAAATATAGAAAAATATCTGACAAAACATATATAGCACTTCTCTGCCGATAGAGAAAAAACGCCAAATGGCCGACGGGCAAAAACACTGTTTTACAGACCAGGGTACCCGGGTTCGATACCCAGCCAGGATTCAATTTTTTTTTTCGTTTTTTCTTCTCTTGATATTACCAAAATAGTATTAACATTTCAAAAAACACAATATTTTAGCTCTCTCTATTACAGTTCTTTTTTTTTTCATCGAAAATACAAGTTTTAGTACCGGCGTAGGGCGGGGCCAAGCGGGGCCGGGCGATGCCGAGCCGGACCTGAAATGAAATGTCCTACCCTCAAATTTGAAAATTTAAATTTCATGCTAGATCCTACCGGTGGTTTCATAAGGTAGCAACAGAAATATAGAAAAATATCTGACAAAACATATATAGAACTTCTCTGCCGATAGAGAAAAAACGCCAAATGGCCGACGGGCAAAAACACTGTTTTACAGACCAGGGTACCCGGGTTCGATACCCAGCCAGGACTCAATTTTTTTTTCGTTTTTTCTTCTCTTGATATTACCAAAATAGTATTAACATTTCAAAAAACACAATATTTTAGCTCTCTCTATTACAGTTCTTTTTTTTTCATCGAAAATACAAGTTTTAGTACCGGCGTCGGGCGGGGCCAAGCGGGGCCGGGCGATGCCGAGCCGGACCTGAAATGAAATGACCTACCCTCAAATTTGAAAATTTCAATTTCATGCCAGATCCTACCGGTGGTTTCATAAGGTTGCAACAGAAATATAGAAAAATATCTGACAAAACATATATAGAACTTCTCTGCCGATAGAGAAAAAACGCCAAATGGCCGACGGGCAAAAACACTGTTTTACAGACCAGGGTACCCGGGTTCGATACCCAGCCAGGACTCAATTTTTTTTTCGTTTTTTCTTCTCTTGATATTACCAAAATAGTATTAACATTTCAAAAAACACAATATTTTAGCTCTCTCTATTACAGTTCTTTTTTTTTCATCGAAAATACAAGTTTTAGTACCGGCGTCGGGCGGGGCCAAGCGGGGCCGGGCGATGCCGAGCCGGACCTGAAATGAAATGACCTACCCTCAAATTTGAAAATTTCAATTTCATGCCAGATCCTACCGGTGGTTTCATAGGGTTGCAACAGAAATATAGAAAAATATCTGACAAAACATATATAGAACTTCTCTGCCGATACAGAAAAAACGCCAAATGGCCGACGGGCAAAAACACTGTTTTACAGACCAGGGTACCCGGGTTCGATACCCAGCCAGGATTCAATTTTTTTTCGTTTTTTCTTCTCTTGATATTACCAAAATAGTATTAACATTTCAAAAAACACAATATTTTAACTCTCTCTATTACAGTTCTTTTTTTTTCATCGAAAATACAAGTTTTAGTACCGGCGTCGGGCGGGGCCAAGCGGGGCCGGGCGATGCCGAGCCGGACCTGAAATGAAATGTCCTACCCTCAAATTTAAAAATTTAAATTTCATGCCAGATCCTACCGGTGGTTTCATAAGGTTGCAATAGAAATATAGAAAAATATCTGACAAAACATATATAGCACTTCTCTGCCGATAGAGAAAAAACGCCAAATGGCCGACGGGCAAAAACACTGTTTTACAGACCAGGGTACCCGGGTTCGATACCCAGCCAGGATTCAATTTTTTTTTTCGTTTTTTCTTCTCTTGATATTACCAAAATAGTATTAACATTTCAAAAAACACAATATTTTAGCTCTCTCTATTACAGTTCTTTTTTTTTCATCGAAAATACAAGTTTTAGTACCGGCGTCGGGCGGGGCCAAGCGGGGCCGGGCGATGCCGAGCCGGACCTGAAATGAAATGACCTACCCTCAAATTTGAAAATTTCAATTTCATGCCAGATCCTACCGGTGGTTTCATAAGGTTGCAACAGAAATATAGAAAAATATCTGACAAAACATATATAGAACTTCTCTGCCGATAGAGAAAAAACGCCAAATGGCCGACGGGCAAAAACACTGTTTTACAGACCAGGGTACCCGGGTTCGATACCCAGCCAGGAATCAATTTTTTTTTCGTTTTTTCTTCTCTTGATATTACCAAAATAGTATTAACATTTCAAAAAACACAATATTTTAGCTCTCTCTATTACAGTTCTTTTTTTTTCATCGAAAATACAAGTTTTAGTACCGGCGTCGGGCGGGGCCAAGCGGGGCCGGGCGATGCCGAGCCGGACCTGAAATGAAATGACCTACCCTCAAATTTGAAAATTTCAATTTCATGCCAGATCCTACCGGTGGTTTCATAGGGTTGCAACAGAAATATAGAAAAATATCTGACAAAACATATATAGAACTTCTCTGCCGATAGAGAAAAAACGCCAAATGGCCGACGGGCAAAAACACTGTTTTACAGACCAGGGTACCCGGGTTCGATACCCAGCCAGGATTCATTTTTTTTTTCGTTTTTTCTTCTCTTGATATTACCAAAATAGTATTAACATTTCAAAAAACACAATATTTTAGCTCTCTCTATTACAGTTCTTTTTTTTTCATCGAAAATACAAGTTTTAGTACCGGCGTCGGGCGGGGCCAAGCGGGGCCGGGCGATGCCGAGCCGGACCTGAAATGAAATGTCCTACCCTCAAATTTGAAAATTTAAATTTCATGCCAGATCCTACCGGTGGTTTCATAAGGTTGCAATAGAAATATAGAAAAATATCTGACAAAACATATATAGCACTTCTCTGCCGATAGAGAAAAAACGCCAAATGGCCGACGGGCAAAAACACTGTTTTACAGACCAGGGTACCCGGGTTCGATACCCAGCCAGGATTCAATTTTTTTTTTCGTTTTTTCTTCTCTTGATATTACCAAAATAGTATTAACATTTCAAAAAACACAATATTTTAGCTCTCTCTATTACAGTTCTTTTTTTTTCATCGAAAATACAAGTTTTAGTACCGGCGTCGGGCGGGGCCAAGCGGGGCCGGGCGATGCCGAGCCGGACCTGAAATGAAATGACCTACCCTCAAATTTGAAAATTTCAATTTCATGCCAGATCCTACCGGTGGTTTCATAAGGTTGCAACAGAAATATAGAAAAACATCTGACAAAACATATATAGAACTTCTCTGCCGATAGAGAAAAAACGCCAAATGGCCGACGGGCAAAAACACTGTTTTACAGACCAGGGTACCCGGGTTCGATACCCAGCCAGGATTCAATTTTTTTTTCGTTTTTTCTTCTCTTGATATTACCAAAATAGTATTAACATTTCAAAAAAACACAATATTTTAGCTCTCTCTATTACAGTTCTTTTTTTTTCATCGAAAATACAAGTTTTAGTACCGGCGTCGGGCGGGGCCAAGCGGGGCCGGGCGATGCCGAGCCGGACCTGAAATGAAATGTCCTACCCTCAAATTTGAAAATTTAAATTTCATGCCAGATCCTACCGGTGGTTTCATAAGGTTGCAATAGAAATATAGAAAAATATCTGACAAAACATATATAGCACTTCTCTGCCGATAGAGAAAAAACGCCAAATGGCCGACGGGCAAAAACACTGTTTTACAGACCAGGGTACCCGGGTTCGATACCCAGCCAGGATTCAATTTTTTTTTTCGTTTTTTCTTCTCTTGATATTACCAAAATAGTATTAACATTTCAAAAAACACAATATTTTAGCTCTCTCTATTACAGTTCTTTTTTTTTCATCGAAAATACAAGTTTTAGTACCGGCGTCGGGCGGGGCCAAGCGGGGCCGGGCGATGCCGAGCCGGACCTGAAATGAAATGACCTACCCTCAAATTTGAAAATTTCAATTTCATGCCAGATCCTACCGGTGGTTTCATAGGGTTGCAACAGAAATATAGAAAAATATCTGACAAAACATATATAGAACTTCTCTGCCGATACAGAAAAAACGCCAAATGGCCGACGGGCAAAAACACTGTTTTACAGACCAGGGTACCCGGGTTCGATACCCAGCCAGGATTCAATTTTTTTTCGTTTTTTCTTCTCTTGATATTACCAAAATAGTATTAACATTTCAAAAAACACAATATTTTAACTCTCTCTATTACAGTTCTTTTTTTTTCATCGAAAATACAAGTTTTAGTACCGGCGTCGGGCGGGGCCAAGCGGGGCCGGGCGATGCCGAGCCGGACCTGAAATGAAATGTCCTACCCTCAAATTTAAAAATTTAAATTTCATGCCAGATCCTACCGGTGGTTTCATAAGGTTGCAATAGAAATATAGAAAAATATCTGACAAAACATATATAGCACTTCTCTGCCGATAGAGAAAAAACGCCAAATGGCCGACGGGCAAAAACACTGTTTTACAGACCAGGGTACCCGGGTTCGATACCCAGCCAGGATTCAATTTTTTTTTTCGTTTTTTCTTCTCTTGATATTACCAAAATAGTATTAACATTTCAAAAAACACAATATTTTAGCTCTCTCTATTACAGTTCTTTTTTTTTCATCGAAAATACAAGTTTTAGTACCGGCGTCGGGCGGGGCCAAGCGGGGCCGGGCGATGCCGAGCCGGACCTGAAATGAAATGACCTACCCTCAAATTTGAAAATTTCAATTTCATGCCAGATCCTACCGGTGGTTTCATAAGGTTGCAACAGAAATATAGAAAAATATCTGACAAAACATATATAGAACTTCTCTGCCGATAGAGAAAAAACGCCAAATGGCCGACGGGCAAAAACACTGTTTTACAGACCAGGGTACCCGGGTTCGATACCCAGCCAGGAATCAATTTTTTTTTCGTTTTTTCTTCTCTTGATATTACCAAAATAGTATTAACATTTCAAAAAACACAATATTTTAGCTCTCTCTATTACAGTTCTTTTTTTTTCATCGAAAATACAAGTTTTAGTACCGGCGTCGGGCGGGGCCAAGCGGGGCCGGGCGATGCCGAGCCGGACCTGAAATGAAATGACCTACCCTCAAATTTGAAAATTTCAATTTCATGCCAGATCCTACCGGTGGTTTCATAGGGTTGCAACAGAAATATAGAAAAATATCTGACAAAACATATATAGAACTTCTCTGCCGATAGAGAAAAAACGCCAAATGGCCGACGGGCAAAAACACTGTTTTACAGACCAGGGTACCCGGGTTCGATACCCAGCCGGGACTCAATTTTTTTTTCGTTTTTTCTTCTCTTGATATTACCAAAATAGTATTAACATTTCAAAAAACACAATATTTTAGCTCTCTCTATTACAGTTCTTTTTTTTTCATCGAAAATACAAGTTTTAGTACCGGCGTCGGGCGGGGCCAAGCGGGGCCGGGCGATGCCGAGCCGGACCTGAAATGAAATGTCCTACCCTCAAATTTGAAAATTTAAATTTCATGCCAGATCCTACCGGTGGTTTCATAAGGTTGCAATAGAAATATAGAAAAATATCTGACAAAACATATATAGCACTTCTCTGCCGATAGAGAAAAAACGCCAAATGGCCGACGGGCAAAAACACTGTTTTACAGACCAGGGTACCCGGGTTCGATACCCAGCCAGGATTCAATTTTTTTTTTCGTTTTTTCTTCTCTTGATATTACCAAAATAGTATTAACATTTCAAAAAACACAATATTTTAGCTCTCTCTATTACAGTTCTTTTTTTTTCATCGAAAATACAAGTTTTAGTACCGGCGTCGGGCGGGGCCAAGCGGGGCCGGGCGATGCCGAGCCGGACCTGAAATGAAATGACCTACCCTCAAATTTGAAAATTTCAATTTCATGCCAGATCCTACCGGTGGTTTCATAAGGTTGCAACAGAAATATAGAAAAACATCTGACAAAACATATATAGAACTTCTCTGCCGATAGAGAAAAAACGCCAAATGGCCGACGGGCAAAAACACTGTTTTACAGACCAGGGTACCCGGGTTCGATACCCAGCCAGGATTCAATTTTTTTTTCGTTTTTTCTTCTCTTGATATTACCAAAATAGTATTAACATTTCAAAAAACACAATATTTTAGCTCTCTCTATTACAGTTCTTTTTTTTTCATCGAAAATACAAGTTTTAGTACCGGCGTCGGGCGGGGCCAAGCGGGGCCGGGCGATGCCGAGCCGGACCTGAAATGAAATGTCCTACCCTCAAATTTGAAAATTTAAATTTCATGCTAGATCCTACCGGTGGTTTCATAAGGTAGCAACAGAAATATAGAAAAATATCTGACAAAACATATATAGAACTTCTCTGCCGATAGAGAAAAAACGCCAAATGGCCGACGGGCAAAAACACTGTTTTACAGACCAGGGTACCCGGGTTCGATACCCAGCCAGGACTCAATTTTTTTTTCGTTTTTTCTTCTCTTGATATTACCAAAATAGTATTAACATTTCAAAAAACACAATATTTTAGCTCTCTCTATTACAGTTCTTTTTTTTTCATCGAAAATACAAGTTTTAGTACCGGCGTCGGGCGGGGCCAAGCGGGGCCGGGCGATGCCGAGCCGGACCTGAAATGAAATGACCTACCCTCAAATTTGAAAATTTCAATTTCATGCCAGATCCTACCGGTGGTTTCATAAGGTTGCAACAGAAATATAGAAAAATATCTGACAAAACATATATAGAACTTCTCTGCCGATAGAGAAAAAACGCCAAATGGCCGACGGGCAAAAACACTGTTTTACAGACCAGGGTACCCGGGTTCGATACCCAGCCAGGACTCAATTTTTTTTTCGTTTTTTCTTCTCTTGATATTACCAAAATAGTATTAACATTTCAAAAAACACAATATTTTAGCTCTCTCTATTACAGTTCTTTTTTTTTTCATCGAAAATACAAGTTTTAGTACCGGCGTCGGGCGGGGCCAAGCGGGGCCGGGCGATGCCGAGCCGGACCTGAAATGAAATGACCTACCCTCAAATTTGAAAATTTCAATTTCATGCCAGATCCTACCGGTGGTTTCATAGGGTTGCAACAGAAATATAGAAAAATATCTGACAAAACATATATAGAACTTCTCTGCCGATAGAGAAAAAACGCCAAATGGCCGACGGGCAAAAACACTGTTTTACAGACCAGGGTACCCGGGTTCGATACCCAGCCAGGATTCAATTTTTTTTTCGTTTTTTCTTCTCTTGATATTACCAAAATAGTATTAACATTTCAAAAAACACAATATTTTAGCTCTCTCTATTACAGTTCTTTTTTTTTCATCGAAAATACAAGTTTTAGTACCGGCGTCGGGCGGGGCCAAGCGGGGCCGGGCGATGCCGAGCCGGACCTGAAATGAAATGTCCTACCCTCAAATTTGAAAATTTAAATTTCATGCCAGATCCTACCGGTGGTTTCATAAGGTTGCAATAGAAATATAGAAAAATATCTGACAAAACATATATAGCACTTCTCTGCCGATAGAGAAAAAACGCCAAATGGCCGACGGGCAAAAACACTGTTTTACAGACCAGGGTACCCGGGTTCGATACCCAGCCAGGATTCAATTTTTTTTTTCGTTTTTTCTTCTCTTGATATTACCAAAATAGTATTAACATTTCAAAAAACACAATATTTTAGCTCTCTCTATTACAGTTCTTTTTTTTTTCATCGAAAATACAAGTTTTAGTACCGGCGTAGGGCGGGGCCAAGCGGGGCCGGGCGATGCCGAGCCGGACCTGAAATGAAATGTCCTACCCTCAAATTTGAAAATTTAAATTTCATGCTAGATCCTACCGGTGGTTTCATAAGGTAGCAACAGAAATATAGAAAAATATCTGACAAAACATATATAGAACTTCTCTGCCGATAGAGAAAAAACGCCAAATGGCCGACGGGCAAAAACACTGTTTTACAGACCAGGGTACCCGGGTTCGATACCCAGCCAGGACTCAATTTTTTTTTCGTTTTTTCTTCTCTTGATATTACCAAAATAGTATTAACATTTCAAAAAACACAATATTTTAGCTCTCTCTATTACAGTTCTTTTTTTTTCATCGAAAATACAAGTTTTAGTACCGGCGTCGGGCGGGGCCAAGCGGGGCCGGGCGATGCCGAGCCGGACCTGAAATGAAATGACCTACCCTCAAATTTGAAAATTTCAATTTCATGCCAGATCCTACCGGTGGTTTCATAAGGTTGCAACAGAAATATAGAAAAATATCTGACAAAACATATATAGAACTTCTCTGCCGATAGAGAAAAAACGCCAAATGGCCGACGGGCAAAAACACTGTTTTACAGACCAGGGTACCCGGGTTCGATACCCAGCCAGGACTCAATTTTTTTTTCGTTTTTTCTTCTCTTGATATTACCAAAATAGTATTAACATTTCAAAAAACACAATATTTTAGCTCTCTCTATTACAGTTCTTTTTTTTTCATCGAAAATACAAGTTTTAGTACCGGCGTCGGGCGGGGCCAAGCGGGGCCGGGCGATGCCGAGCCGGACCTGAAATGAAATGACCTACCCTCAAATTTGAAAATTTCAATTTCATGCCAGATCCTACCGGTGGTTTCATAGGGTTGCAACAGAAATATAGAAAAATATCTGACAAAACATATATAGAACTTCTCTGCCGATACAGAAAAAACGCCAAATGGCCGACGGGCAAAAACACTGTTTTACAGACCAGGGTACCCGGGTTCGATACCCAGCCAGGATTCAATTTTTTTTCGTTTTTTCTTCTCTTGATATTACCAAAATAGTATTAACATTTCAAAAAACACAATATTTTAACTCTCTCTATTACAGTTCTTTTTTTTTCATCGAAAATACAAGTTTTAGTACCGGCGTCGGGCGGGGCCAAGCGGGGCCGGGCGATGCCGAGCCGGACCTGAAATGAAATGTCCTACCCTCAAATTTAAAAATTTAAATTTCATGCCAGATCCTACCGGTGGTTTCATAAGGTTGCAATAGAAATATAGAAAAATATCTGACAAAACATATATAGCACTTCTCTGCCGATAGAGAAAAAACGCCAAATGGCCGACGGGCAAAAACACTGTTTTACAGACCAGGGTACCCGGGTTCGATACCCAGCCAGGATTCAATTTTTTTTTTCGTTTTTTCTTCTCTTGATATTACCAAAATAGTATTAACATTTCAAAAAACACAATATTTTAGCTCTCTCTATTACAGTTCTTTTTTTTTCATCGAAAATACAAGTTTTAGTACCGGCGTCGGGCGGGGCCAAGCGGGGCCGGGCGATGCCGAGCCGGACCTGAAATGAAATGACCTACCCTCAAATTTGAAAATTTCAATTTCATGCCAGATCCTACCGGTGGTTTCATAAGGTTGCAACAGAAATATAGAAAAATATCTGACAAAACATATATAGAACTTCTCTGCCGATAGAGAAAAAACGCCAAATGGCCGACGGGCAAAAACACTGTTTTACAGACCAGGGTACCCGGGTTCGATACCCAGCCAGGAATCAATTTTTTTTTCGTTTTTTCTTCTCTTGATATTACCAAAATAGTATTAACATTTCAAAAAACACAATATTTTAGCTCTCTCTATTACAGTTCTTTTTTTTTCATCGAAAATACAAGTTTTAGTACCGGCGTCGGGCGGGGCCAAGCGGGGCCGGGCGATGCCGAGCCGGACCTGAAATGAAATGACCTACCCTCAAATTTGAAAATTTCAATTTCATGCCAGATCCTACCGGTGGTTTCATAGGGTTGCAACAGAAATATAGAAAAATATCTGACAAAACATATATAGAACTTCTCTGCCGATAGAGAAAAAACGCCAAATGGCCGACGGGCAAAAACACTGTTTTACAGACCAGGGTACCCGGGTTCGATACCCAGCCAGGATTCATTTTTTTTTTCGTTTTTTCTTCTCTTGATATTACCAAAATAGTATTAACATTTCAAAAAACACAATATTTTAGCTCTCTCTATTACAGTTCTTTTTTTTTCATCGAAAATACAAGTTTTAGTACCGGCGTCGGGCGGGGCCAAGCGGGGCCGGGCGATGCCGAGCCGGACCTGAAATGAAATGTCCTACCCTCAAATTTGAAAATTTAAATTTCATGCCAGATCCTACCGGTGGTTTCATAAGGTTGCAATAGAAATATAGAAAAATATCTGACAAAACATATATAGCACTTCTCTGCCGATAGAGAAAAAACGCCAAATGGCCGACGGGCAAAAACAATGTTTTACAGACCAGGGTACCCGGGTTCGATACCCAGCCAGGATTCAATTTTTTTTTTCGTTTTTTCTTCTCTTGATATTACCAAAATAGTATTAACATTTCAAAAAACACAATATTTTAGCTCTCTCTATTACAGTTCTTTTTTTTTCATCGAAAATACAAGTTTTAGTACCGGCGTCGGGCGGGGCCAAGCGGGGCCGGGCGATGCCGAGCCGGACCTGAAATGAAATGACCTACCCTCAAATTTGAAAATTTCAATTTCATGCCAGATCCTACCGGTGGTTTCATAAGGTTGCAACAGAAATATAGAAAAACATCTGACAAAACATATATAGAACTTCTCTGCCGATAGAGAAAAAACGCCAAATGGCCGACGGGCAAAAACACTGTTTTACAGACCAGGGTACCCGGGTTCGATACCCAGCCAGGATTCAATTTTTTTTTCGTTTTTTCTTCTCTTGATATTACCAAAATAGTATTAACATTTCAAAAAACACAATATTTTAGCTCTCTCTATTACAGTTCTTTTTTTTTCATCGAAAATACAAGTTTTAGTACCGGCGTCGGGCGGGGCCAAGCGGGGCCGGGCGATGCCGAGCCGGACCTGAAATGAAATGTCCTACCCTCAAATTTGAAAATTTAAATTTCATGCCAGATCCTACCGGTGGTTTCATAAGGTTGCAATAGAAATATAGAAAAATATCTGACAAAACATATATAGCACTTCTCTGCCGATAGAGAAAAAACGCCAAATGGCCGACGGGCAAAAACACTGTTTTACAGACCAGGGTACCCGGGTTCGATACCCAGCCAGGATTCAATTTTTTTTTTCGTTTTTTCTTCTCTTGATATTACCAAAATAGTATTAACATTTCAAAAAACACAATATTTTAGCTCTCTCTATTACAGTTCTTTTTTTTTCATCGAAAATACAAGTTTTAGTACCGGCGTCGGGCGGGGCCAAGCGGGGCCGGGCGATGCCGAGCCGGACCTGAAATGAAATGTCCTACCCTCAAATTTGAAAATTTAAATTTCATGCTAGATCCTACCGGTGGTTTCATAAGGTAGCAACAGAAATATAGAAAAATATCTGACAAAACATATATAGAACTTCTCTGCCGATAGAGAAAAAACGCCAAATGGCCGACGGGCAAAAACACTGTTTTACAGACCAGGGTACCCGGGTTCGATACCCAGCCAGGACTCAATTTTTTTTTCGTTTTTTCTTCTCTTGATATTACCAAAATAGTATTAACATTTCAAAAAACACAATATTTTAGCTCTCTCTATTACAGTTCTTTTTTTTTCATCGAAAATACAAGTTTTAGTACCGGCGTCGGGCGGGGCCAAGCGGGGCCGGGCGATGCCGAGCCGGACCTGAAATGAAATGACCTACCCTCAAATTTGAAAATTTCAATTTCATGCCAGATCCTACCGGTGGTTTCATAAGGTTGCAACAGAAATATAGAAAAATATCTGACAAAACATATATAGAACTTCTCTGCCGATAGAGAAAAAACGCCAAATGGCCGACGGGCAAAAACACTGTTTTACAGACCAGGGTACCCGGGTTCGATACCCAGCCAGGACTCAATTTTTTTTTCGTTTTTTCTTCTCTTGATATTACCAAAATAGTATTAACATTTCAAAAAACACAATATTTTAGCTCTCTCTATTACAGTTCTTTTTTTTTTCATCGAAAATACAAGTTTTAGTACCGGCGTCGGGCGGGGCCAAGCGGGGCCGGGCGATGCCGAGCCGGACCTGAAATGAAATGACCTACCCTCAAATTTGAAAATTTCAATTTCATGCCAGATCCTACCGGTGGTTTCATAGGGTTGCAACAGAAATATAGAAAAATATCTGACAAAACATATATAGAACTTCTCTGCCGATAGAGAAAAAACGCCAAATGGCCGACGGGCAAAAACACTGTTTTACAGACCAGGGTACCCGGGTTCGATACCCAGCCAGGATTCATTTTTTTTTTCGTTTTTTCTTCTCTTGATATTACCAAAATAGTATTAACATTTCAAAAAACACAATATTTTAGCTCTCTCTATTACAGTTCTTTTTTTTTCATCGAAAATACAAGTTTTAGTACCGGCGTCGGGCGGGGCCAAGCGGGGCCGGGCGATGCCGAGCCGGACCTGAAATGAAATGTCCTACCCTCAAATTTGAAAATTTAAATTTCATGCCAGATCCTACCGGTGGTTTCATAAGGTTGCAATAGAAATATAGAAAAATATCTGACAAAACATATATAGCACTTCTCTGCCGATAGAGAAAAAACGCCAAATGGCCGACGGGCAAAAACACTGTTTTACAGACCAGGGTACCCGGGTTCGATACCCAGCCAGGATTCAATTTTTTTTTTCGTTTTTTCTTCTCTTGATATTACCAAAATAGTATTAACATTTCAAAAAACACAATATTTTAGCTCTCTCTATTACAGTTCTTTTTTTTTTCATCGAAAATACAAGTTTTAGTACCGGCGTCGGGCGGGGCCAAGCGGGGCCGGGCGATGCCGAGCCGGACCTGAAATGAAATGTCCTACCCTCAAATTTGAAAATTTAAATTTCATGCTAGATCCTACCGGTGGTTTCATAAGGTAGCAACAGAAATATAGAAAAATATCTGACAAAACATATATAGAACTTCTCTGCCGATAGAGAAAAAACGCCAAATGGCCGACGGGCAAAAACACTGTTTTACAGACCAGGGTACCCGGGTTCGATACCCAGCCAGGACTCAATTTTTTTTTCGTTTTTTCTTCTCTTGATATTACCAAAATAGTATTAACATTTCAAAAAACACAATATTTTAGCTCTCTCTATTACAGTTCTTTTTTTTTCATCGAAAATACAAGTTTTAGTACCGGCGTCGGGCGGGGCCAAGCGGGGCCGGGCGATGCCGAGCCGGACCTGAAATGAAATGACCTACCCTCAAATTTGAAAATTTCAATTTCATGCCAGATCCTACCGGTGGTTTCATAAGGTTGCAACAGAAATATAGAAAAATATCTGACAAAACATATATAGAACTTCTCTGCCGATAGAGAAAAAACGCCAAATGGCCGACGGGCAAAAACACTGTTTTACAGACCAGGGTACCCGGGTTCGATACCCAGCCAGGACTCAATTTTTTTTTCGTTTTTTCTTCTCTTGATATTACCAAAATAGTATTAACATTTCAAAAAACACAATATTTTAGCTCTCTCTATTACAGTTCTTTTTTTTTCATCGAAAATACAAGTTTTAGTACCGGCGTCGGGCGGGGCCAAGCGGGGCCGGGCGATGCCGAGCCGGACCTGAAATGAAATGACCTACCCTCAAATTTGAAAATTTCAATTTCATGCCAGATCCTACCGGTGGTTTCATAGGGTTGCAACAGAAATATAGAAAAATATCTGACAAAACATATATAGAACTTCTCTGCCGATACAGAAAAAACGCCAAATGGCCGACGGGCAAAAACACTGTTTTACAGACCAGGGTACCCGGGTTCGATACCCAGCCAGGATTCAATTTTTTTTCGTTTTTTCTTCTCTTGATATTACCAAAATAGTATTAACATTTCAAAAAACACAATATTTTAACTCTCTCTATTACAGTTCTTTTTTTTTCATCGAAAATACAAGTTTTAGTACCGGCGTCGGGCGGGGCCAAGCGGGGCCGGGCGATGCCGAGCCGGACCTGAAATGAAATGTCCTACCCTCAAATTTAAAAATTTAAATTTCATGCCAGATCCTACCGGTGGTTTCATAAGGTTGCAATAGAAATATAGAAAAATATCTGACAAAACATATATAGCACTTCTCTGCCGATAGAGAAAAAACGCCAAATGGCCGACGGGCAAAAACACTGTTTTACAGACCAGGGTACCCGGGTTCGATACCCAGCCAGGATTCAATTTTTTTTTTCGTTTTTTCTTCTCTTGATATTACCAAAATAGTATTAACATTTCAAAAAACACAATATTTTAGCTCTCTCTATTACAGTTCTTTTTTTTTCATCGAAAATACAAGTTTTAGTACCGGCGTCGGGCGGGGCCAAGCGGGGCCGGGCGATGCCGAGCCGGACCTGAAATGAAATGACCTACCCTCAAATTTGAAAATTTCAATTTCATGCCAGATCCTACCGGTGGTTTCATAAGGTTGCAACAGAAATATAGAAAAATATCTGACAAAACATATATAGAACTTCTCTGCCGATAGAGAAAAAACGCCAAATGGCCGACGGGCAAAAACACTGTTTTACAGACCAGGGTACCCGGGTTCGATACCCAGCCAGGAATCAATTTTTTTTTCGTTTTTTCTTCTCTTGATATTACCAAAATAGTATTAACATTTCAAAAAACACAATATTTTAGCTCTCTCTATTACAGTTCTTTTTTTTTCATCGAAAATACAAGTTTTAGTACCGGCGTCGGGCGGGGCCAAGCGGGGCCGGGCGATGCCGAGCCGGACCTGAAATGAAATGACCTACCCTCAAATTTGAAAATTTCAATTTCATGCCAGATCCTACCGGTGGTTTCATAGGGTTGCAACAGAAATATAGAAAAATATCTGACAAAACATATATAGAACTTCTCTGCCGATAGAGAAAAAACGCCAAATGGCCGACGGGCAAAAACACTGTTTTACAGACCAGGGTACCCGGGTTCGATACCCAGCCAGGATTCATTTTTTTTTTCGTTTTTTCTTCTCTTGATATTACCAAAATAGTATTAACATTTCAAAAAACACAATATTTTAGCTCTCTCTATTACAGTTCTTTTTTTTTCATCGAAAATACAAGTTTTAGTACCGGCGTCGGGCGGGGCCAAGCGGGGCCGGGCGATGCCGAGCCGGACCTGAAATGAAATGTCCTACCCTCAAATTTGAAAATTTAAATTTCATGCCAGATCCTACCGGTGGTTTCATAAGGTTGCAATAGAAATATAGAAAAATATCTGACAAAACATATATAGCACTTCTCTGCCGATAGAGAAAAAACGCCAAATGGCCGACGGGCAAAAACACTGTTTTACAGACCAGGGTACCCGGGTTCGATACCCAGCCAGGATTCAATTTTTTTTTTCGTTTTTTCTTCTCTTGATATTACCAAAATAGTATTAACATTTCAAAAAACACAATATTTTAGCTCTCTCTATTACAGTTCTTTTTTTTTCATCGAAAATACAAGTTTTAGTACCGGCGTCGGGCGGGGCCAAGCGGGGCCGGGCGATGCCGAGCCGGACCTGAAATGAAATGACCTACCCTCAAATTTGAAAATTTCAATTTCATGCCAGATCCTACCGGTGGTTTCATAAGGTTGCAACAGAAATATAGAAAAACATCTGACAAAACATATATAGAACTTCTCTGCCGATAGAGAAAAAACGCCAAATGGCCGACGGGCAAAAACACTGTTTTACAGACCAGGGTACCCGGGTTCGATACCCAGCCAGGATTCAATTTTTTTTTCGTTTTTTCTTCTCTTGATATTACCAAAATAGTATTAACATTTCAAAAAACACAATATTTTAGCTCTCTCTATTACAGTTCTTTTTTTTTCATCGAAAATACAAGTTTTAGTACCGGCGTCGGGCGGGGCCAAGCGGGGCCGGGCGATGCCGAGCCGGACCTGAAATGAAATGTCCTACCCTCAAATTTGAAAATTTAAATTTCATGCCAGATCCTACCGGTGGTTTCATAAGGTTGCAATAGAAATATAGAAAAATATCTGACAAAACATATATAGCACTTCTCTGCCGATAGAGAAAAAACGCCAAATGGCCGACGGGCAAAAACACTGTTTTACAGACCAGGGTACCCGGGTTCGATACCCAGCCAGGATTCAATTTTTTTTTTCGTTTTTTCTTCTCTTGATATTACCAAAATAGTATTAACATTTCAAAAAACACAATATTTTAGCTCTCTCTATTACAGTTCTTTTTTTTTCATCGAAAATACAAGTTTTAGTACCGGCGTCGGGCGGGGCCAAGCGGGGCCGGGCGATGCCGAGCCGGACCTGAAATGAAATGTCCTACCCTCAAATTTGAAAATTTAAATTTCATGCTAGATCCTACCGGTGGTTTCATAAGGTAGCAACAGAAATATAGAAAAATATCTGACAAAACATATATAGAACTTCTCTGCCGATAGAGAAAAAACGCCAAATGGCCGACGGGCAAAAACACTGTTTTACAGACCAGGGTACCCGGGTTCGATACCCAGCCAGGACTCAATTTTTTTTTCGTTTTTTCTTCTCTTGATATTACCAAAATAGTATTAACATTTCAAAAAACACAATATTTTAGCTCTCTCTATTACAGTTCTTTTTTTTTCATCGAAAATACAAGTTTTAGTACCGGCGTCGGGCGGGGCCAAGCGGGGCCGGGCGATGCCGAGCCGGACCTGAAATGAAATGACCTACCCTCAAATTTGAAAATTTCAATTTCATGCCAGATCCTACCGGTGGTTTCATAAGGTTGCAACAGAAATATAGAAAAATATCTGACAAAACATATATAGAACTTCTCTGCCGATAGAGAAAAAACGCCAAATGGCCGACGGGCAAAAACACTGTTTTACAGACCAGGGTACCCGGGTTCGATACCCAGCCAGGACTCAATTTTTTTTTCGTTTTTTCTTCTCTTGATATTACCAAAATAGTATTAACATTTCAAAAAACACAATATTTTAGCTCTCTCTATTACAGTTCTTTTTTTTTTCATCGAAAATACAAGTTTTAGTACCGGCGTCGGGCGGGGCCAAGCGGGGCCGGGCGATGCCGAGCCGGACCTGAAATGAAATGACCTACCCTCAAATTTGAAAATTTCAATTTCATGCCAGATCCTACCGGTGGTTTCATAGGGTTGCAACAGAAATATAGAAAAATATCTGACAAAACATATATAGAACTTCTCTGCCGATAGAGAAAAAACGCCAAATGGCCGACGGGCAAAAACACTGTTTTACAGACCAGGGTACCCGGGTTCGATACCCAGCCAGGATTCAATTTTTTTTTCGTTTTTTCTTCTCTTGATATTACCAAAATAGTATTAACATTTCAAAAAACACAATATTTTAGCTCTCTCTATTACAGTTCTTTTTTTTTCATCGAAAATACAAGTTTTAGTACCGGCGTCGGGCGGGGCCAAGCGGGGCCGGGCGATGCCGAGCCGGACCTGAAATGAAATGTCCTACCCTCAAATTTGAAAATTTAAATTTCATGCCAGATCCTACCGGTGGTTTCATAAGGTTGCAATAGAAATATAGAAAAATATCTGACAAAACATATATAGCACTTCTCTGCCGATAGAGAAAAAACGCCAAATGGCCGACGGGCAAAAACACTGTTTTACAGACCAGGGTACCCGGGTTCGATACCCAGCCAGGATTCAATTTTTTTTTTCGTTTTTTCTTCTCTTGATATTACCAAAATAGTATTAACATTTCAAAAAACACAATATTTTAGCTCTCTCTATTACAGTTCTTTTTTTTTTCATCGAAAATACAAGTTTTAGTACCGGCGTCGGGCGGGGCCAAGCGGGGCCGGGCGATGCCGAGCCGGACCTGAAATGAAATGTCCTACCCTCAAATTTGAAAATTTAAATTTCATGCTAGATCCTACCGGTGGTTTCATAAGGTAGCAACAGAAATATAGAAAAATATCTGACAAAACATATATAGAACTTCTCTGCCGATAGAGAAAAAACGCCAAATGGCCGACGGGCAAAAACACTGTTTTACAGACCAGGGTACCCGGGTTCGATACCCAGCCAGGACTCAATTTTTTTTTCGTTTTTTCTTCTCTTGATATTACCAAAATAGTATTAACATTTCAAAAAACACAATATTTTAGCTCTCTCTATTACAGTTCTTTTTTTTTCATCGAAAATACAAGTTTTAGTACCGGCGTCGGGCGGGGCCAAGCGGGGCCGGGCGATGCCGAGCCGGACCTGAAATGAAATGACCTACCCTCAAATTTGAAAATTTCAATTTCATGCCAGATCCTACCGGTGGTTTCATAAGGTTGCAACAGAAATATAGAAAAATATCTGACAAAACATATATAGAACTTCTCTGCCGATAGAGAAAAAACGCCAAATGGCCGACGGGCAAAAACACTGTTTTACAGACCAGGGTACCCGGGTTCGATACCCAGCCAGGACTCAATTTTTTTTTCGTTTTTTCTTCTCTTGATATTACCAAAATAGTATTAACATTTCAAAAAACACAATATTTTAGCTCTCTCTATTACAGTTCTTTTTTTTTCATCGAAAATACAAGTTTTAGTACCGGCGTCGGGCGGGGCCAAGCGGGGCCGGGCGATGCCGAGCCGGACCTGAAATGAAATGACCTACCCTCAAATTTGAAAATTTCAATTTCATGCCAGATCCTACCGGTGGTTTCATAGGGTTGCAACAGAAATATAGAAAAATATCTGACAAAACATATATAGAACTTCTCTGCCGATACAGAAAAAACGCCAAATGGCCGACGGGCAAAAACACTGTTTTACAGACCAGGGTACCCGGGTTCGATACCCAGCCAGGATTCAATTTTTTTTCGTTTTTTCTTCTCTTGATATTACCAAAATAGTATTAACATTTCAAAAAACACAATATTTTAACTCTCTCTATTACAGTTCTTTTTTTTTCATCGAAAATACAAGTTTTAGTACCGGCGTCGGGCGGGGCCAAGCGGGGCCGGGCGATGCCGAGCCGGACCTGAAATGAAATGTCCTACCCTCAAATTTAAAAATTTAAATTTCATGCCAGATCCTACCGGTGGTTTCATAAGGTTGCAATAGAAATATAGAAAAATATCTGACAAAACATATATAGCACTTCTCTGCCGATAGAGAAAAAACGCCAAATGGCCGACGGGCAAAAACACTGTTTTACAGACCAGGGTACCCGGGTTCGATACCCAGCCAGGATTCAATTTTTTTTTTCGTTTTTTCTTCTCTTGATATTACCAAAATAGTATTAACATTTCAAAAAACACAATATTTTAGCTCTCTCTATTACAGTTCTTTTTTTTTCATCGAAAATACAAGTTTTAGTACCGGCGTCGGGCGGGGCCAAGCGGGGCCGGGCGATGCCGAGCCGGACCTGAAATGAAATGACCTACCCTCAAATTTGAAAATTTCAATTTCATGCCAGATCCTACCGGTGATTTCATAAGGTTGCAACAGAAATATAGAAAAATATCTGACAAAACATATATAAAACTTCTCTGCCGATAGAGAAAAAACGCCAAATGGCCGACGGGCAAAAACACTGTTTTACAGACCAGGGTACCCGGGTTCGATACCCAGCCAGGAATCAATTTTTTTTTCGTTTTTTCTTCTCTTGATATTACCAAAATAGTATTAACATTTCAAAAAACACAATATTTTAGCTCTCTCTATTACAGTTCTTTTTTTTTCATCGAAAATACAAGTTTTAGTACCGGCGTCGGGCGGGGCCAAGCGGGGCCGGGCGATGCCGAGCCGGACCTGAAATGAAATGACCTACCCTCAAATTTGAAAATTTCAATTTCATGCCAGATCCTACCGGTGGTTTCATAGGGTTGCAACAGAAATATAGAAAAATATCTGACAAAACATATATAGAACTTCTCTGCCGATAGAGAAAAAACGCCAAATGGCCGACGGGCAAAAACACTGTTTTACAGACCAGGGTACCCGGGTTCGATACCCAGCCAGGATTCATTTTTTTTTTCGTTTTTTCTTCTCTTGATATTACCAAAATAGTATTAACATTTCAAAAAACACAATATTTTAGCTCTCTCTATTACAGTTCTTTTTTTTTCATCGAAAATACAAGTTTTAGTACCGGCGTCGGGCGGGGCCAAGCGGGGCCGGGCGATGCCGAGCCGGACCTGAAATGAAATGACCTACCCTCAAATTTGAAAATTTCAATTTCATGCCAGATCCTACCGGTGGTTTCATAGGGTTGCAACAGAAATATAGAAAAATATCTGACAAAACATATATAGAACTTCTCTGCCGATAGAGAAAAAACGCCAAATGGCCGACGGGCAAAAACACTGTTTTACAGACCAGGGTACCCGGGTTCGATACCCAGCCAGGATTCATTTTTTTTTTCGTTTTTTCTTCTCTTGATATTACCAAAATAGTATTAACATTTCAAAAAACACAATATTTTAGCTCTCTCTATTACAGTTCTTTTTTTTTCATCGAAAATACAAGTTTTAGTACCGGCGTCGGGCGGGGCCAAGCGGGGCCGGGCGATGCCGAGCCGGACCTGAAATGAAATGTCCTACCCTCAAATTTGAAAATTTAAATTTCATGCCAGATCCTACCGGTGGTTTCATAAGGTTGCAATAGAAATATAGAAAAATATCTGACAAAACATATATAGCACTTCTCTGCCGATAGAGAAAAAACGCCAAATGGCCGACGGGCAAAAACACTGTTTTACAGACCAGGGTACCCGGGTTCGATACCCAGCCAGGATTCAATTTTTTTTTTCGTTTTTTCTTCTCTTGATATTACCAAAATAGTATTAACATTTCAAAAAACACAATATTTTAGCTCTCTCTATTACAGTTCTTTTTTTTTTCATCGAAAATACAAGTTTTAGTACCGGCGTCGGGCGGGGCCAAGCGGGGCCGGGCGATGCCGAGCCGGACCTGAAATGAAATGTCCTACCCTCAAATTTGAAAATTTAAATTTCATGCTAGATCCTACCGGTGGTTTCATAAGGTAGCAACAGAAATATAGAAAAATATCTGACAAAACATATATAGAACTTCTCTGCCGATAGAGAAAAAACGCCAAATGGCCGACGGGCAAAAACACTGTTTTACAGACCAGGGTACCCGGGTTCGATACCCAGCCAGGACTCAATTTTTTTTTCGTTTTTTCTTCTCTTGATATTACCAAAATAGTATTAACATTTCAAAAAACACAATATTTTAGCTCTCTCTATTACAGTTCTTTTTTTTTCATCGAAAATACAAGTTTTAGTACCGGCGTCGGGCGGGGCCAAGCGGGGCCGGGCGATGCCGAGCCGGACCTGAAATGAAATGACCTACCCTCAAATTTGAAAATTTCAATTTCATGCCAGATCCTACCGGTGGTTTCATAAGGTTGCAACAGAAATATAGAAAAATATCTGACAAAACATATATAGAACTTCTCTGCCGATAGAGAAAAAACGCCAAATGGCCGACGGGCAAAAACACTGTTTTACAGACCAGGGTACCCGGGTTCGATACCCAGCCAGGACTCAATTTTTTTTTCGTTTTTTCTTCTCTTGATATTACCAAAATAGTATTAACATTTCAAAAAACACAATATTTTAGCTCTCTCTATTACAGTTCTTTTTTTTTCATCGAAAATACAAGTTTTAGTACCGGCGTCGGGCGGGGCCAAGCGGGGCCGGGCGATGCCGAGCCGGACCTGAAATGAAATGACCTACCCTCAAATTTGAAAATTTCAATTTCATGCCAGATCCTACCGGTGGTTTCATAGGGTTGCAACAGAAATATAGAAAAATATCTGACAAAACATATATAGAACTTCTCTGCCGATACAGAAAAAACGCCAAATGGCCGACGGGCAAAAACACTGTTTTACAGACCAGGGTACCCGGGTTCGATACCCAGCCAGGATTCAATTTTTTTTCGTTTTTTCTTCTCTTGATATTACCAAAATAGTATTAACATTTCAAAAAACACAATATTTTAACTCTCTCTATTACAGTTCTTTTTTTTTCATCGAAAATACAAGTTTTAGTACCGGCGTCGGGCGGGGCCAAGCGGGGCCGGGCGATGCCGAGCCGGACCTGAAATGAAATGTCCTACCCTCAAATTTAAAAATTTAAATTTCATGCCAGATCCTACCGGTGGTTTCATAAGGTTGCAATAGAAATATAGAAAAATATCTGACAAAACATATATAGCACTTCTCTGCCGATAGAGAAAAAACGCCAAATGGCCGACGGGCAAAAACACTGTTTTACAGACCAGGGTACCCGGGTTCGATACCCAGCCAGGATTCAATTTTTTTTTTCGTTTTTTCTTCTCTTGATATTACCAAAATAGTATTAACATTTCAAAAAACACAATATTTTAGCTCTCTCTATTACAGTTCTTTTTTTTTCATCGAAAATACAAGTTTTAGTACCGGCGTCGGGCGGGGCCAAGCGGGGCCGGGCGATGCCGAGCCGGACCTGAAATGAAATGACCTACCCTCAAATTTGAAAATTTCAATTTCATGCCAGATCCTACCGGTGGTTTCATAAGGTTGCAACAGAAATATAGAAAAATATCTGACAAAACATATATAGAACTTCTCTGCCGATAGAGAAAAAACGCCAAATGGCCGACGGGCAAAAACACTGTTTTACAGACCAGGGTACCCGGGTTCGATACCCAGCCAGGAATCAATTTTTTTTTCGTTTTTTCTTCTCTTGATATTACCAAAATAGTATTAACATTTCAAAAAACACAATATTTTAGCTCTCTCTATTACAGTTCTTTTTTTTTCATCGAAAATACAAGTTTTAGTACCGGCGTCGGGCGGGGCCAAGCGGGGCCGGGCGATGCCGAGCCGGACCTGAAATGAAATGACCTACCCTCAAATTTGAAATTTTCAATTTCATGCCAGATCCTACCGGTGGTTTCATAGGGTTGCAACAGAAATATAGAAAAATATCTGACAAAACATATATAGAACTTCTCTGCCGATAGAGAAAAAACGCCAAATGGCCGACGGGCAAAAACACTGTTTTACAGACCAGGGTACCCGGGTTCGATACCCAGCCAGGATTCATTTTTTTTTTCGTTTTTTCTTCTCTTGATATTACCAAAATAGTATTAACATTTCAAAAAACACAATATTTTAGCTCTCTCTATTACAGTTCTTTTTTTTTCATCGAAAATACAAGTTTTAGTACCGGCGTCGGGCGGGGCCAAGCGGGGCCGGGCGATGCCGAGCCGGACCTGAAATGAAATGTCCTACCCTCAAATTTGAAAATTTAAATTTCATGCCAGATCCTACCGGTGGTTTCATAAGGTTGCAATAGAAATATAGAAAAATATCTGACAAAACATATATAGCACTTCTCTGCCGATAGAGAAAAAACGCCAAATGGCCGACGGGCAAAAACACTGTTTTACAGACCAGGGTACCCGGGTTCGATACCCAGCCAGGATTCAATTTTTTTTTTCGTTTTTTCTTCTCTTGATATTACCAAAATAGTATTAACATTTCAAAAAACACAATATTTTAGCTCTCTCTATTACAGTTCTTTTTTTTTCATCGAAAATACAAGTTTTAGTACCGGCGTCGGGCGGGGCCAAGCGGGGCCGGGCGATGCCGAGCCGGACCTGAAATGAAATGACCTACCCTCAAATTTGAAAATTTCAATTTCATGCCAGATCCTACCGGTGATTTCATAAGGTTGCAACAGAAATATAGAAAAATATCTGACAAAACATATATAAAACTTCTCTGCCGATAGAGAAAAAACGCCAAATGGCCGACGGGCAAAAACACTGTTTTACAGACCAGGGTACCCGGGTTCGATACCCAGCCAGGAATCAATTTTTTTTTCGTTTTTTCTTCTCTTGATATTACCAAAATAGTATTAACATTTCAAAAAACACAATATTTTAGCTCTCTCTATTACAGTTCTTTTTTTTTCATCGAAAATACAAGTTTTAGTACCGGCGTCGGGCGGGGCCAAGCGGGGCCGGGCGATGCCGAGCCGGACCTGAAATGAAATGACCTACCCTCAAATTTGAAAATTTCAATTTCATGCCAGATCCTACCGGTGGTTTCATAGGGTTGCAACAGAAATATAGAAAAATATCTGACAAAACATATATAGAACTTCTCTGCCGATAGAGAAAAAACGCCAAATGGCCGACGGGCAAAAACACTGTTTTACAGACCAGGGTACCCGGGTTCGATACCCAGCCAGGATTCATTTTTTTTTTCGTTTTTTCTTCTCTTGATATTACCAAAATAGTATTAACATTTCAAAAAACACAATATTTTAGCTCTCTCTATTACAGTTCTTTTTTTTTCATCGAAAATACAAGTTTTAGTACCGGCGTCGGGCGGGGCCAAGCGGGGCCGGGCGATGCCGAGCCGGACCTGAAATGAAATGACCTACCCTCAAATTTGAAAATTTCAATTTCATGCCAGATCCTACCGGTGGTTTCATAGGGTTGCAACAGAAATATAGAAAAATATCTGACAAAACATATATAGAACTTCTCTGCCGATAGAGAAAAAACGCCAAATGGCCGACGGGCAAAAACACTGTTTTACAGACCAGGGTACCCGGGTTCGATACCCAGCCAGGATTCATTTTTTTTTTCGTTTTTTCTTCTCTTGATATTACCAAAATAGTATTAACATTTCAAAAAACACAATATTTTAGCTCTCTCTATTACAGTTCTTTTTTTTTCATCGAAAATACAAGTTTTAGTACCGGCGTCGGGCGGGGCCAAGCGGGGCCGGGCGATGCCGAGCCGGACCTGAAATGAAATGTCCTACCCTCAAATTTGAAAATTTAAATTTCATGCCAGATCCTACCGGTGGTTTCATAAGGTTGCAATAGAAATATAGAAAAATATCTGACAAAACATATATAGCACTTCTCTGCCGATAGAGAAAAAACGCCAAATGGCCGACGGGCAAAAACACTGTTTTACAGACCAGGGTACCCGGGTTCGATACCCAGCCAGGATTCAATTTTTTTTTTCGTTTTTTCTTCTCTTGATATTACCAAAATAGTATTAACATTTCAAAAAACACAATATTTTAGCTCTCTCTATTACAGTTCTTTTTTTTTCATCGAAAATACAAGTTTAAGTACCGGCGTCGGGCGGGGCCAAGCGGGGCCGGGCGATGCCGAGCCGGACCTGAAATGAAATGACCTACCCTCAAATTTGAAAATTTCAATTTCATGCCAGATCCTACCGGTGGTTTCATAAGGTTGCAACAGAAATATAGAAAAACATCTGACAAAACATATATAGAACTTCTCTGCCGATAGAGAAAAAACGCCAAATGGCCGACGGGCAAAAACACTGTTTTACAGACCAGGGTACCCGGGTTCGATACCCAGCCAGGATTCAATTTTTTTTTCGTTTTTTCTTCTCTTGATATTACCAAAATAGTATTAACCCTTGGAGTAAATGGGTATTTTCATGGAATCATCTGTCACTTTTGCAGGATTTTCGGCGACATCGACGGCGCTCGACTTCAAGGACTATAACTACGAAACTACTACACCAATCATAAAAAGAACAACTGTACAATGATGGCATTGAAATTTCGAATATAGAATATTGAAATATCATTTTGTAAAACAATTGGATAATTATGAATAAATATGAGAACTTCAAAGAAGTGAAAAAAACTCGCCATTTCTGCCGTATAATTGTGTTACGAGAAAATACGGAAGTCTATTTAGAAATTGTAAATACTTACGTCATCTGTATTATATTCTTTATCAAAACTATTATTTCGTTTTACTTATTAGCATACAAAAATATTTAGATATTAGCTCATGAAAACCACGAAAATTTTTGATGAATTATCGAGTATTTTTTTTTATGTATGTTTTATTTATGAATGATTAGAGGCTCTTTTTATTTGAAATTGTGTTGAAATCAGTCGACTACTATATCATACTATGCTATAAATCGAACAAAAACCTCCAGTTTGTTTTATAGATATAGAAAACTAAATATGTTTCAAATCTGTCCTCAAAAAAGCAGTACTATTTTTGAACCGTCATAATTCCGAAGTCTTTAATAGTTTTTGAAATTTATTGAAATATTGGCGCTTGTTATATGTCCAATAAGTAATTATTATACTCTAAACAGTCACGTTTCATAGTAAAAATAATAATAAATAATACTGGAAGTTTGCAATAATTCCCATACAAAAAGCTGAAAGCCGCTAGTGATGGGCGAACACATTTGATAATATCGATAAAATTTGCAGTGGTTGTAATAACATAATATGTTACGCAATCTTTGCAGAATATAAATTCTTTCATTATTTTACGTATAAACTTTATAAAAAAAAAAAAAATTGTTACAAAAATACAAAAAAAAAATATTTACCAAAAAATCATACGAAGAAATAAAACACGATTTTCCCACAAATCAAACATATTTTTTTTTTTGTTATGACTTACAACTGATTCGAAAATGGCCACTCTGAGAAGAATCAGTAAGCAAATCAAGAGGAAACCTATTTTTAATGTTAGGTATACAAAACATTTACATAATATACCTACCAAAGATAATACAGTACAATTTTAGCCAACAGACTTTTTACAACCACTATCATTTTTTCATCGTTAGGTATAAAAATATATATGTGTGAAACTAAAATAAGATAATGATAGATTCATTAATTCATTCATTCATAATCGGTCTTAGATTCATTCATTCATTCATTCATAATCGGTCTTAGATTCAGCTGCTTTATCTTCGGTAGTTAGTTTTAGTGCGGAAAAGTGACAACCGTTCATTTTACATTCGACGCGCAGAAAGTCGTCCGTGTGAAATGTATCACATGTATCACTGAAACAAATGTATCACAAAATATATGTGTGAAACTAAAATAAGATAATCATTGAACATAATAATTTAGACAATTACCACATTAGTTCTACTTCGCTAACAAATTTTGTAAGTTGTACATATAAAGTAGATCGAAGCTAACATAGCTCGTAAGTTGTACATATAATCTAGATCGTAAGAACATAGTAAAATCAAACTAACACGCGAATAACCTGCGGGACTACAATAGTTCTGCGGGACTACAATAGTACAGGACTTTAGTTTACGAAGAAACGCAATCAATCGAGCCATTATAAAGATAATACATTGCATTTTAGAAAATAAAAGGTAGAGGTGGAGGTACTCGATGGGACGGTCCTGGCTGTGGCGAGCGAGATGTCGACCGCGGAGATGACGTCTAAAAGATACAAGAATTCCGTGAATCTCCAAAATCAATTTGCCAAACTTTATTTATTATATATACAAACCGTTCTAAGCTGCGACGACAACAGACGGGACAGTCCAGGCGACCATGGCGGAGACGTCTAGAAGATACAAGAATTCCGTTAGTTGTATGTAATAAAATCTTCAAATCAATTTCTTTATAATACTTTGATACCTCTCTAACGACAGCAGCGAGTAAGGGATCGGGCGGCGGCGGTGAGTGGTGGAGATCTGGGTGGGCATCCGACAGGTTGCTGAAATTTAGAAAAAAAACACAAAAGAGCAGAATATGAAATGAACGATCGACGATTCTGTCGAACTTATAGCCGTCGGAATAAGGTTGAACGCATTTCAAGCGGTCTTAGATTCAGCTGCTTTATCTTCGGTAGTTAGTTTTAGTGCGGAAAAGTGACAACCGTTCATTTTACATTCGACGCGCAGAAAGTCGTCCGTGTGAAATGTATCACAAAATGTATCACATGTATCACTGAAACAAATGTATCACAAAATATATGTGTGAAACTAAAATAAGATAATCATTGAACATAATAATTTAGACAATTACCACATTAGTTCTACTTCGCTAACAAATTTTGTAAGTTGTACATATAAAGTAGATCGAAGCTAACATAGCTCGTAAGTTGTACATATAATCTAGATCGTAAGAACATAGTAAAATCAAACTAACACGCGAATAACCTGCGGGACTACAATAGTTCTGCGGGACTACAATAGTACAGGACTTTAGTTTACGAAGAAACGCAATCAATCGAGCCATTATAAAGATAATACATTGCATTTTAGAAAATAAAAGGTAGAGGTGGAGGTACTCGATGGGACGGTCCTGGCTGTGGCGAGCGAGATCTCGACCGCGGAGATGACGTCTAAAAGATACAAGAATTCCGTGAATCTCCAAAATCAATTTGCCATACTATATTTATTATATATACAAACCGTTCTAAGCTGCGACGACAACAGACGGGACAGTCCAGGCGACCATGGCGGAGACGTCTAGAAGATACAAGAAGTCCGTTAGTTGTATGTAATAAAATCTTCAAATCAATTTCTTTATAATACTTTGATACCTCTCTAACGACAGCAGCGAGTAAGGGATCGGGCGGCGGCGGTGAGTGGTGGAGATCTGGGTGGGCATCCGACAGGTTGCTGAAATTTAGAAAAAAAACACAAAAAATTAATAATAAATCTATGATAATAAAATCATACAGAAGTCTGAAGAGTAGTTGACAACGGAAAAGCCCTCGTTTCAGTCAAGACATCTTGCGACATTTCCCCTAGGAATCAACCTTCTGGCGCTCCTGGACGACCTGCGCTCCGTGCGGCGTAAGCTAATCGATTGTGCACTCTGACTAACATCTTGCGGTGTCATCTACAACGGGCGAGCCCGTCACCACAGGACGTTTTAACGATTAGGCGTTCTGTCGCCCTGCAGTGAGCGTAGAAGACTTTGGACATTTACAAAATCCAACGTCTAGCTACGCCACAACCCGTTAGAAGCCAACGCCTTACCGCGAGTAGCCAGGTATGTTACCTGGCGGGCGGCACTCGCGCCCTAACTACCAATTGTGACCAGATTTCTCCGGTCTCTTGATTGGTTCCGAGTTCGAGGTCGCTTGCGCGGTCCTCTCCCTTATGAAGCGGTGAAACGGAGTACACCGAATCTATAGCGGACCAAGGCGTCCTTTGCCCGGCTCTGAACCGGGATCGGATGGCCAATGGTCAATTCAAGAGCAGTCGCCATAAGGTACCCAACCACCCCCGCTCTATAGGAAATAATACAGTTTCCAGACTCCCCCGCTTGTTAGTCGGAGAGCACAATCGATTGGCTTGCGCCGCTCGGTGCGCAGACCGTCCAGGAGCGCCAGAGGTTTGATTCCCGGGGGAGACTGGTTGACCCAGTGTCCTACCCAGGTTCGCACCCCATGCGAGGAGGCCATCGGATGGGTGTTGACTAGTGATGGGTGTGATCACGAATAGCAATAACAATAACCTGTGATATTTGCAATCACGAAGAACGCGTTACGAGAATTCGAAAGAACATGCTATTTGAATCACGGCTACGAACAGCACCGCGTTGCCATCACTCGCCGCGCGCCGCTACGACGCGACCGATCACTGATCACATCGATTGGCCGTTCTCACTGATCGCCGTTGAACGACCGCGCGGCGCGCCACTGAACGATGATCGGTGAGCGCCTAATTGAACCGTTCACTTGGTTTCGTTCATTCGAATTCAATCACTAGTGATCGGCGATCAGTGATATGATCAGTGGATCAGTGATCCGCCGTTCGTTCTGACGAACGCCCGCGCCGGCTGGACGATAACTGATGAGTGGCGCGTTCATTTCGTACGTAACGTGAATTTGGACACTGTTATCGCATGAATTTAGACACTGTTATGGCATGAATTTGGACACTCTTATCGCTCGCGTCGTAATCGTTCATGTAAATGAGTTTCCTCATGATTTGTTAGCAATAAAATAACTTTTGGCGACAAGTGGCTTACATTATTTCAGAAAGACGAACTCGGCTTAGCACCAAAAGAGCGAGAGAGTTAATCTTTCTGAACGCTAATTCTTCTAATAATAATTACCAATAAAGCAAATATAATGCGCGTTTCTGTTATCAGTTATCACATTGACGAAACTTCGTTACTTAACGTTTCACAGTACATTTCAGTACAATCACGAAAATCACGAGTAGCAGTTATTATCACGCGTGATAAAATACCAGTAACGTGATCGTTGCGTGATTGAAAATTGAGAATCACGCCCATCACTAGTGTTGACCCGTGAGTGTGACCGACCCTGAAGACATGGGTCATCGTGGCCACCTCATCATGGGCCCGTTAGCCCCCGGCCGTTTAATCGGCCGTTATGTTAAGTTGTTTATGATAAAATTGTAATTCACTTCTAGTTATACTTACATCTGCCTTTGGTGCCTGATGGACTCAACCAGTACATCTCATAAAGCGGCGACATATAGCCAAAGCCAATGTACTGGTCCCAAGTCGTCTCCGCTCCGTCATCCGCTCCTTCATCGGTCTCCATCCCAAGTTCTTCCGCCGGGCCCATGCTGCTCCCATCGCTGCTCTCATCGTCAGAAGACTGCTCCACCACCAGGTCTAGGATTCTGTCCCGTCGCGATGATGCCATCTAATTGATGAAAGGATAACGAAATTTTTTGTAAAATAACAAAATTGAATTCGAAAACTTTCTAACTGTTTTTTTTCACTAAATATGCAGTTATGTCAAAAAAGTTATATATACTTTTCTACTTTATTTTATATATTCTATAATTCCCGATATAAAGAAATCCAACTTTTATGAAATTACGAAATTTTATCGAAAAAAATTGAGGTTATGTTTTTATCGTATAAAATATCGATTTTTTTTTCGAATTCTCTATTAGCCTCCCGCAAAAAAATGATGAAAAACACGAATTTTAGTATTTTTAGCGCGAATCTTTGAATACTAAAACATAAGCGTTTTGAGAAATCAACCATTATCAAAAAAACATTAGTTATTGCATAAGTTATATAACGGGAAAACATAATCACATATATTTCAGAGCTATATATCCATAAATTTCTGAGACATCACGAGAAATTATGCAAGAATCGCAAGAAAACATTTTTGCGATTATCAATGGCGGACATTGGCATTTGCGATGCGGACATTCAAAGACCCGAAATACTTTATATACACGATAAATGGTACATCTAATCAGTTTAGGGGGACTATATGATGTTGTAGAAATGGTTTTACTTACGATTCGTTCAAAAACACACCGAAATCTACACGAAAACCGTTTCTGAAATGCCGACATACGTAATGGCGGATTTGACGTTTCAAGAAATGGGTGCGTTCGACTTCGCGCGTTCCGTAATAATACTTCACATGGACTGCGCTGTTACTGCGGCGCATGATAACAGAGAGAATTTAATACTGTACCTGATCTGCCATACGCATGAAAGAGACAAAATGCTTTCGATGGTAAACAAAGCGTTCGAAAGCGCGCGCGCCGAGTGGAACCAAATTCGGTCGTATGAGATCCAACGGATAAAAGTGTCAGAACCAAATTCGGTCGTATCATACTCAAAGGGTTAACATTTCAAAAAACACAATATTTTAGCTCTCTCTATTACAGTTCTTTTTTTTTCATCGAAAATACAAGTTTTAGTACCGGCGTCGGGCGGGGCCAAGCGGGGCCGGGCGATGCCGAGCCGGACCTGAAATGAAATGTCCTACCCTCAAATTTGAAAATTTAAATTTCATGCCAGATCCTACCGGTGGTTTCATAAGGTTGCAATAGAAATATAGAAAAATATCTGACAAAACATATATAGCACTTCTCTGCCGATAGAGAAAAAACGCCAAATGGCCGACGGGCAAAAACACTGTTTTACAGACCAGGGTACCCGGGTTCGATACCCAGCCAGGATTCAATTTTTTTTTTCGTTTTTTCTTCTCTTGATATTACCAAAATAGTATTAACATTTCAAAAAACACAATATTTTAGCTCTCTCTATTACAGTTCTTTTTTTTTCATCGAAAATACAAGTTTTAGTACCGGCGTCGGGCGGGGCCAAGCGGGGCCGGGCGATGCCGAGCCGGACCTGAAATGAAATGTCCTACCCTCAAATTTGAAAATTTAAATTTCATGCTAGATCCTACCGGTGGTTTCATAAGGTAGCAACAGAAATATAGAAAAATATCTGACAAAACATATATAGAACTTCTCTGCCGATAGAGAAAAAACGCCAAATGGCCGACGGGCAAAAACACTGTTTTACAGACCAGGGTACCCGGGTTCGATACCCAGCCAGGACTCAATTTTTTTTTCGTTTTTTCTTCTCTTGATATTACCAAAATAGTATTAACATTTCAAAAAACACAATATTTTAGCTCTCTCTATTACAGTTCTTTTTTTTTCATCGAAAATACAAGTTTTAGTACCGGCGTCGGGCGGGGCCAAGCGGGGCCGGGCGATGCCGAGCCGGACCTGAAATGAAATGACCTACCCTCAAATTTGAAAATTTCAATTTCATGCCAGATCCTACCGGTGGTTTCATAAGGTTGCAACAGAAATATAGAAAAATATCTGACAAAACATATATAGAACTTCTCTGCCGATAGAGAAAAAACGCCAAATGGCCGACGGGCAAAAACACTGTTTTACAGACCAGGGTACCCGGGTTCGATACCCAGCCAGGACTCAATTTTTTTTTCGTTTTTTCTTCTCTTGATATTACCAAAATAGTATTAACATTTCAAAAAACACAATATTTTAGCTCTCTCTATTACAGTTCTTTTTTTTTTCATCGAAAATACAAGTTTTAGTACCGGCGTCGGGCGGGGCCAAGCGGGGCCGGGCGATGCCGAGCCGGACCTGAAATGAAATGACCTACCCTCAAATTTGAAAATTTCAATTTCATGCCAGATCCTACCGGTGGTTTCATAGGGTTGCAACAGAAATATAGAAAAATATCTGACAAAACATATATAGAACTTCTCTGCCGATAGAGAAAAAACGCCAAATGGCCGACGGGCAAAAACACTGTTTTACAGACCAGGGTACCCGGGTTCGATACCCAGCCAGGATTCAATTTTTTTTTCGTTTTTTCTTCTCTTGATATTACCAAAATAGTATTAACATTTCAAAAAACACAATATTTTAGCTCTCTCTATTACAGTTCTTTTTTTTTCATCGAAAATACAAGTTTTAGTACCGGCGTCGGGCGGGGCCAAGCGGGGCCGGGCGATGCCGAGCCGGACCTGAAATGAAATGTCCTACCCTCAAATTTGAAAATTTAAATTTCATGCCAGATCCTACCGGTGGTTTCATAAGGTTGCAATAGAAATATAGAAAAATATCTGACAAAACATATATAGCACTTCTCTGCCGATAGAGAAAAAACGCCAAATGGCCGACGGGCAAAAACACTGTTTTACAGACCAGGGTACCCGGGTTCGATACCCAGCCAGGATTCAATTTTTTTTTTCGTTTTTTCTTCTCTTGATATTACCAAAATAGTATTAACATTTCAAAAAACACAATATTTTAGCTCTCTCTATTACAGTTCTTTTTTTTTTCATCGAAAATACAAGTTTTAGTACCGGCGTCGGGCGGGGCCAAGCGGGGCCGGGCGATGCCGAGCCGGACCTGAAATGAAATGTCCTACCCTCAAATTTGAAAATTTAAATTTCATGCTAGATCCTACCGGTGGTTTCATAAGGTAGCAACAGAAATATAGAAAAATATCTGACAAAACATATATAGAACTTCTCTGCCGATAGAGAAAAAACGCCAAATGGCCGACGGGCAAAAACACTGTTTTACAGACCAGGGTACCCGGGTTCGATACCCAGCCAGGACTCAATTTTTTTTTCGTTTTTTCTTCTCTTGATATTACCAAAATAGTATTAACATTTCAAAAAACACAATATTTTAGCTCTCTCTATTACAGTTCTTTTTTTTTCATCGAAAATACAAGTTTTAGTACCGGCGTCGGGCGGGGCCAAGCGGGGCCGGGCGATGCCGAGCCGGACCTGAAATGAAATGACCTACCCTCAAATTTGAAAATTTCAATTTCATGCCAGATCCTACCGGTGGTTTCATAAGGTTGCAACAGAAATATAGAAAAATATCTGACAAAACATATATAGAACTTCTCTGCCGATAGAGAAAAAACGCCAAATGGCCGACGGGCAAAAACACTGTTTTACAGACCAGGGTACCCGGGTTCGATACCCAGCCAGGACTCAATTTTTTTTTCGTTTTTTCTTCTCTTGATATTACCAAAATAGTATTAACATTTCAAAAAACACAATATTTTAGCTCTCTCTATTACAGTTCTTTTTTTTTCATCGAAAATACAAGTTTTAGTACCGGCGTCGGGCGGGGCCAAGCGGGGCCGGGCGATGCCGAGCCGGACCTGAAATGAAATGACCTACCCTCAAATTTGAAAATTTCAATTTCATGCCAGATCCTACCGGTGGTTTCATAGGGTTGCAACAGAAATATAGAAAAATATCTGACAAAACATATATAGAACTTCTCTGCCGATACAGAAAAAACGCCAAATGGCCGACGGGCAAAAACACTGTTTTACAGACCAGGGTACCCGGGTTCGATACCCAGCCAGGATTCAATTTTTTTTCGTTTTTTCTTCTCTTGATATTACCAAAATAGTATTAACATTTCAAAAAACACAATATTTTAACTCTCTCTATTACAGTTCTTTTTTTTTCATCGAAAATACAAGTTTTAGTACCGGCGTCGGGCGGGGCCAAGCGGGGCCGGGCGATGCCGAGCCGGACCTGAAATGAAATGTCCTACCCTCAAATTTAAAAATTTAAATTTCATGCCAGATCCTACCGGTGGTTTCATAAGGTTGCAATAGAAATATAGAAAAATATCTGACAAAACATATATAGCACTTCTCTGCCGATAGAGAAAAAACGCCAAATGGCCGACGGGCAAAAACACTGTTTTACAGACCAGGGTACCCGGGTTCGATACCCAGCCAGGATTCATTTTTTTTTTTCGTTTTTTCTTCTCTTGATATTACCAAAATAGTATTAACATTTCAAAAAACACAATATTTTAGCTCTCTCTATTACAGTTCTTTTTTTTTCATCGAAAATACAAGTTTTAGTACCGGCGTCGGGCGGGGCCAAGCGGGGCCGGGCGATGCCGAGCCGGACCTGAAATGAAATGACCTACCCTCAAATTTGAAAATTTCAATTTCATGCCAGATCCTACCGGTGGTTTCATAAGGTTGCAACAGAAATATAGAAAAATATCTGACAAAACATATATAGAACTTCTCTGCCGATAGAGAAAAAACGCCAAATGGCCGACGGGCAAAAACACTGTTTTACAGACCAGGGTACCCGGGTTCGATACCCAGCCAGGAATCAATTTTTTTTTCGTTTTTTCTTCTCTTGATATTACCAAAATAGTATTAACATTTCAAAAAACACAATATTTTAGCTCTCTCTATTACAGTTCTTTTTTTTTCATCGAAAATACAAGTTTTAGTACCGGCGTCGGGCGGGGCCAAGCGGGGCCGGGCGATGCCGAGCCGGACCTGAAATGAAATGACCTACCCTCAAATTTGAAAATTTCAATTTCATGCCAGATCCTACCGGTGGTTTCATAGGGTTGCAACAGAAATATAGAAAAATATCTGACAAAACATATATAGAACTTCTCTGCCGATAGAGAAAAAACGCCAAATGGCCGACGGGCAAAAACACTGTTTTACAGACCAGGGTACCCGGGTTCGATACCCAGCCGGGACTCAATTTTTTTTTCGTTTTTTCTTCTCTTGATATTACCAAAATAGTATTAACATTTCAAAAAACACAATATTTTAGCTCTCTCTATTACAGTTCTTTTTTTTTCATCGAAAATACAAGTTTTAGTACCGGCGTCGGGCGGGGCCAAGCGGGGCCGGGCGATGCCGAGCCGGACCTGAAATGAAATGTCCTACCCTCAAATTTGAAAATTTAAATTTCATGCCAGATCCTACCGGTGGTTTCATAAGGTTGCAATAGAAATATAGAAAAATATCTGACAAAACATATATAGCACTTCTCTGCCGATAGAGAAAAAACGCCAAATGGCCGACGGGCAAAAACACTGTTTTACAGACCAGGGTACCCGGGTTCGATACCCAGCCAGGATTCAATTTTTTTTTTCGTTTTTTCTTCTCTTGATATTACCAAAATAGTATTAACATTTCAAAAAACACAATATTTTAGCTCTCTCTATTACAGTTCTTTTTTTTTCATCGAAAATACAAGTTTTAGTACCGGCGTCGGGCGGGGCCAAGCGGGGCCGGGCGATGCCGAGCCGGACCTGAAATGAAATGACCTACCCTCAAATTTGAAAATTTCAATTTCATGCCAGATCCTACCGGTGGTTTCATAAGGTTGCAACAGAAATATAGAAAAACATCTGACAAAACATATATAGAACTTCTCTGCCGATAGAGAAAAAACGCCAAATGGCCGACGGGCAAAAACACTGTTTTACAGACCAGGGTACCCGGGTTCGATACCCAGCCAGGATTCAATTTTTTTTTCGTTTTTTCTTCTCTTGATATTACCAAAATAGTATTAACATTTCAAAAAACACAATATTTTAGCTCTCTCTATTACAGTTCTTTTTTTTTCATCGAAAATACAAGTTTTAGTACCGGCGTCGGGCGGGGCCAAGCGGGGCCGGGCGATGCCGAGCCGGACCTGAAATGAAATGTCCTACCCTCAAATTTGAAAATTTAAATTTCATGCTAGATCCTACCGGTGGTTTCATAAGGTAGCAACAGAAATATAGAAAAATATCTGACAAAACATATATAGAACTTCTCTGCCGATAGAGAAAAAACGCCAAATGGCCGACGGGCAAAAACACTGTTTTACAGACCAGGGTACCCGGGTTCGATACCCAGCCAGGACTCAATTTTTTTTTCGTTTTTTCTTCTCTTGATATTACCAAAATAGTATTAACATTTCAAAAAACACAATATTTTAGCTCTCTCTATTACAGTTCTTTTTTTTTCATCGAAAATACAAGTTTTAGTACCGGCGTCGGGCGGGGCCAAGCGGGGCCGGGCGATGCCGAGCCGGACCTGAAATGAAATGACCTACCCTCAAATTTGAAAATTTCAATTTCATGCCAGATCCTACCGGTGGTTTCATAAGGTTGCAACAGAAATATAGAAAAATATCTGACAAAACATATATAGAACTTCTCTGCCGATAGAGAAAAAACGCCAAATGGCCGACGGGCAAAAACACTGTTTTACAGACCAGGGTACCCGGGTTCGATACCCAGCCAGGACTCAATTTTTTTTTCGTTTTTTCTTCTCTTGATATTACCAAAATAGTATTAACATTTCAAAAAACACAATATTTTAGCTCTCTCTATTACAGTTCTTTTTTTTTTCATCGAAAATACAAGTTTTAGTACCGGCGTCGGGCGGGGCCAAGCGGGGCCGGGCGATGCCGAGCCGGACCTGAAATGAAATGACCTACCCTCAAATTTGAAAATTTCAATTTCATGCCAGATCCTACCGGTGGTTTCATAGGGTTGCAACAGAAATATAGAAAAATATCTGACAAAACATATATAGAACTTCTCTGCCGATAGAGAAAAAACGCCAAATGGCCGACGGGCAAAAACACTGTTTTACAGACCAGGGTACCCGGGTTCGATACCCAGCCAGGATTCAATTTTTTTTTCGTTTTTTCTTCTCTTGATATTACCAAAATAGTATTAACATTTCAAAAAACACAATATTTTAGCTCTCTCTATTACAGTTCTTTTTTTTTCATCGAAAATACAAGTTTTAGTACCGGCGTCGGGCGGGGCCAAGCGGGGCCGGGCGATGCCGAGCCGGACCTGAAATGAAATGTCCTACCCTCAAATTTGAAAATTTAAATTTCATGCCAGATCCTACCGGTGGTTTCATAAGGTTGCAATAGAAATATAGAAAAATATCTGACAAAACATATATAGCACTTCTCTGCCGATAGAGAAAAAACGCCAAATGGCCGACGGGCAAAAACACTGTTTTACAGACCAGGGTACCCGGGTTCGATACCCAGCCAGGATTCAATTTTTTTTTTCGTTTTTTCTTCTCTTGATATTACCAAAATAGTATTAACATTTCAAAAAACACAATATTTTAGCTCTCTCTATTACAGTTCTTTTTTTTTTCATCGAAAATACAAGTTTTAGTACCGGCGTAGGGCGGGGCCAAGCGGGGCCGGGCGATGCCGAGCCGGACCTGAAATGAAATGTCCTACCCTCAAATTTGAAAATTTAAATTTCATGCTAGATCCTACCGGTGGTTTCATAAGGTAGCAACAGAAATATAGAAAAATATCTGACAAAACATATATAGAACTTCTCTGCCGATAGAGAAAAAACGCCAAATGGCCGACGGGCAAAAACACTGTTTTACAGACCAGGGTACCCGGGTTCGATACCCAGCCAGGACTCAATTTTTTTTTCGTTTTTTCTTCTCTTGATATTACCAAAATAGTATTAACATTTCAAAAAACACAATATTTTAGCTCTCTCTATTACAGTTCTTTTTTTTTCATCGAAAATACAAGTTTTAGTACCGGCGTCGGGCGGGGCCAAGCGGGGCCGGGCGATGCCGAGCCGGACCTGAAATGAAATGACCTACCCTCAAATTTGAAAATTTCAATTTCATGCCAGATCCTACCGGTGGTTTCATAAGGTTGCAACAGAAATATAGAAAAATATCTGACAAAACATATATAGAACTTCTCTGCCGATAGAGAAAAAACGCCAAATGGCCGACGGGCAAAAACACTGTTTTACAGACCAGGGTACCCGGGTTCGATACCCAGCCAGGACTCAATTTTTTTTTCGTTTTTTCTTCTCTTGATATTACCAAAATAGTATTAACATTTCAAAAAACACAATATTTTAGCTCTCTCTATTACAGTTCTTTTTTTTTCATCGAAAATACAAGTTTTAGTACCGGCGTCGGGCGGGGCCAAGCGGGGCCGGGCGATGCCGAGCCGGACCTGAAATGAAATGACCTACCCTCAAATTTGAAAATTTCAATTTCATGCCAGATCCTACCGGTGGTTTCATAGGGTTGCAACAGAAATATAGAAAAATATCTGACAAAACATATATAGAACTTCTCTGCCGATACAGAAAAAACGCCAAATGGCCGACGGGCAAAAACACTGTTTTACAGACCAGGGTACCCGGGTTCGATACCCAGCCAGGATTCAATTTTTTTTCGTTTTTTCTTCTCTTGATATTACCAAAATAGTATTAACATTTCAAAAAACACAATATTTTAACTCTCTCTATTACAGTTCTTTTTTTTTCATCGAAAATACAAGTTTTAGTACCGGCGTCGGGCGGGGCCAAGCGGGGCCGGGCGATGCCGAGCCGGACCTGAAATGAAATGTCCTACCCTCAAATTTAAAAATTTAAATTTCATGCCAGATCCTACCGGTGGTTTCATAAGGTTGCAATAGAAATATAGAAAAATATCTGACAAAACATATATAGCACTTCTCTGCCGATAGAGAAAAAACGCCAAATGGCCGACGGGCAAAAACACTGTTTTACAGACCAGGGTACCCGGGTTCGATACCCAGCCAGGATTCAATTTTTTTTTTCGTTTTTTCTTCTCTTGATATTACCAAAATAGTATTAACATTTCAAAAAACACAATATTTTAGCTCTCTCTATTACAGTTCTTTTTTTTTCATCGAAAATACAAGTTTTAGTACCGGCGTCGGGCGGGGCCAAGCGGGGCCGGGCGATGCCGAGCCGGACCTGAAATGAAATGACCTACCCTCAAATTTGAAAATTTCAATTTCATGCCAGATCCTACCGGTGGTTTCATAAGGTTGCAACAGAAATATAGAAAAATATCTGACAAAACATATATAGAACTTCTCTGCCGATAGAGAAAAAACGCCAAATGGCCGACGGGCAAAAACACTGTTTTACAGACCAGGGTACCCGGGTTCGATACCCAGCCAGGAATCAATTTTTTTTTCGTTTTTTCTTCTCTTGATATTACCAAAATAGTATTAACATTTCAAAAAACACAATATTTTAGCTCTCTCTATTACAGTTCTTTTTTTTTCATCGAAAATACAAGTTTTAGTACCGGCGTCGGGCGGGGCCAAGCGGGGCCGGGCGATGCCGAGCCGGACCTGAAATGAAATGACCTACCCTCAAATTTGAAAATTTCAATTTCATGCCAGATCCTACCGGTGGTTTCATAGGGTTGCAACAGAAATATAGAAAAATATCTGACAAAACATATATAGAACTTCTCTGCCGATAGAGAAAAAACGCCAAATGGCCGACGGGCAAAAACACTGTTTTACAGACCAGGGTACCCGGGTTCGATACCCAGCCAGGATTCATTTTTTTTTTCGTTTTTTCTTCTCTTGATATTACCAAAATAGTATTAACATTTCAAAAAACACAATATTTTAGCTCTCTCTATTACAGTTCTTTTTTTTTCATCGAAAATACAAGTTTTAGTACCGGCGTCGGGCGGGGCCAAGCGGGGCCGGGCGATGCCGAGCCGGACCTGAAATGAAATGTCCTACCCTCAAATTTGAAAATTTAAATTTCATGCCAGATCCTACCGGTGGTTTCATAAGGTTGCAATAGAAATATAGAAAAATATCTGACAAAACATATATAGCACTTCTCTGCCGATAGAGAAAAAACGCCAAATGGCCGACGGGCAAAAACACTGTTTTACAGACCAGGGTACCCGGGTTCGATACCCAGCCAGGATTCAATTTTTTTTTTCGTTTTTTCTTCTCTTGATATTACCAAAATAGTATTAACATTTCAAAAAACACAATATTTTAGCTCTCTCTATTACAGTTCTTTTTTTTTCATCGAAAATACAAGTTTTAGTACCGGCGTCGGGCGGGGCCAAGCGGGGCCGGGCGATGCCGAGCCGGACCTGAAATGAAATGACCTACCCTCAAATTTGAAAATTTCAATTTCATGCCAGATCCTACCGGTGGTTTCATAAGGTTGCAACAGAAATATAGAAAAACATCTGACAAAACATATATAGAACTTCTCTGCCGATAGAGAAAAAACGCCAAATGGCCGACGGGCAAAAACACTGTTTTACAGACCAGGGTACCCGGGTTCGATACCCAGCCAGGATTCAATTTTTTTTTCGTTTTTTCTTCTCTTGATATTACCAAAATAGTATTAACATTTCAAAAAACACAATATTTTAGCTCTCTCTATTACAGTTCTTTTTTTTTCATCGAAAATACAAGTTTTAGTACCGGCGTCGGGCGGGGCCAAGCGGGGCCGGGCGATGCCGAGCCGGACCTGAAATGAAATGTCCTACCCTCAAATTTGAAAATTTAAATTTCATGCCAGATCCTACCGGTGGTTTCATAAGGTTGCAATAGAAATATAGAAAAATATCTGACAAAACATATATAGCACTTCTCTGCCGATAGAGAAAAAACGCCAAATGGCCGACGGGCAAAAACACTGTTTTACAGACCAGGGTACCCGGGTTCGATACCCAGCCAGGATTCAATTTTTTTTTTCGTTTTTTCTTCTCTTGATATTACCAAAATAGTATTAACATTTCAAAAAACACAATATTTTAGCTCTCTCTATTACAGTTCTTTTTTTTTCATCGAAAATACAAGTTTTAGTACCGGCGTCGGGCGGGGCCAAGCGGGGCCGGGCGATGCCGAGCCGGACCTGAAATGAAATGTCCTACCCTCAAATTTGAAAATTTAAATTTCATGCTAGATCCTACCGGTGGTTTCATAAGGTAGCAACAGAAATATAGAAAAATATCTGACAAAACATATATAGAACTTCTCTGCCGATAGAGAAAAAACGCCAAATGGCCGACGGGCAAAAACACTGTTTTACAGACCAGGGTACCCGGGTTCGATACCCAGCCAGGACTCAATTTTTTTTTCGTTTTTTCTTCTCTTGATATTACCAAAATAGTATTAACATTTCAAAAAACACAATATTTTAGCTCTCTCTATTACAGTTCTTTTTTTTTCATCGAAAATACAAGTTTTAGTACCGGCGTCGGGCGGGGCCAAGCGGGGCCGGGCGATGCCGAGCCGGACCTGAAATGAAATGACCTACCCTCAAATTTGAAAATTTCAATTTCATGCCAGATCCTACCGGTGGTTTCATAAGGTTGCAACAGAAATATAGAAAAATATCTGACAAAACATATATAGAACTTCTCTGCCGATAGAGAAAAAACGCCAAATGGCCGACGGGCAAAAACACTGTTTTACAGACCAGGGTACCCGGGTTCGATACCCAGCCAGGACTCAATTTTTTTTTCGTTTTTTCTTCTCTTGATATTACCAAAATAGTATTAACATTTCAAAAAACACAATATTTTAGCTCTCTCTATTACAGTTCTTTTTTTTTTCATCGAAAATACAAGTTTTAGTACCGGCGTCGGGCGGGGCCAAGCGGGGCCGGGCGATGCCGAGCCGGACCTGAAATGAAATGACCTACCCTCAAATTTGAAAATTTCAATTTCATGCCAGATCCTACCGGTGGTTTCATAGGGTTGCAACAGAAATATAGAAAAATATCTGACAAAACATATATAGAACTTCTCTGCCGATAGAGAAAAAACGCCAAATGGCCGACGGGCAAAAACACTGTTTTACAGACCAGGGTACCCGGGTTCGATACCCAGCCAGGATTCAATTTTTTTTTCGTTTTTTCTTCTCTTGATATTACCAAAATAGTATTAACATTTCAAAAAACACAATATTTTAGCTCTCTCTATTACAGTTCTTTTTTTTTCATCGAAAATACAAGTTTTAGTACCGGCGTCGGGCGGGGCCAAGCGGGGCCGGGCGATGCCGAGCCGGACCTGAAATGAAATGTCCTACCCTCAAATTTGAAAATTTAAATTTCATGCCAGATCCTACCGGTGGTTTCATAAGGTTGCAATAGAAATATAGAAAAATATCTGACAAAACATATATAGCACTTCTCTGCCGATAGAGAAAAAACGCCAAATGGCCGACGGGCAAAAACACTGTTTTACAGACCAGGGTACCCGGGTTCGATACCCAGCCAGGATTCAATTTTTTTTTTCGTTTTTTCTTCTCTTGATATTACCAAAATAGTATTAACATTTCAAAAAACACAATATTTTAGCTCTCTCTATTACAGTTCTTTTTTTTTTCATCGAAAATACAAGTTTTAGTACCGGCGTCGGGCGGGGCCAAGCGGGGCCGGGCGATGCCGAGCCGGACCTGAAATGAAATGTCCTACCCTCAAATTTGAAAATTTAAATTTCATGCTAGATCCTACCGGTGGTTTCATAAGGTAGCAACAGAAATATAGAAAAATATCTGACAAAACATATATAGAACTTCTCTGCCGATAGAGAAAAAACGCCAAATGGCCGACGGGCAAAAACACTGTTTTACAGACCAGGGTACCCGGGTTCGATACCCAGCCAGGACTCAATTTTTTTTTCGTTTTTTCTTCTCTTGATATTACCAAAATAGTATTAACATTTCAAAAAACACAATATTTTAGCTCTCTCTATTACAGTTCTTTTTTTTTCATCGAAAATACAAGTTTTAGTACCGGCGTCGGGCGGGGCCAAGCGGGGCCGGGCGATGCCGAGCCGGACCTGAAATGAAATGACCTACCCTCAAATTTGAAAATTTCAATTTCATGCCAGATCCTACCGGTGGTTTCATAAGGTTGCAACAGAAATATAGAAAAATATCTGACAAAACATATATAGAACTTCTCTGCCGATAGAGAAAAAACGCCAAATGGCCGACGGGCAAAAACACTGTTTTACAGACCAGGGTACCCGGGTTCGATACCCAGCCAGGACTCAATTTTTTTTTCGTTTTTTCTTCTCTTGATATTACCAAAATAGTATTAACATTTCAAAAAACACAATATTTTAGCTCTCTCTATTACAGTTCTTTTTTTTTCATCGAAAATACAAGTTTTAGTACCGGCGTCGGGCGGGGCCAAGCGGGGCCGGGCGATGCCGAGCCGGACCTGAAATGAAATGACCTACCCTCAAATTTGAAAATTTCAATTTCATGCCAGATCCTACCGGTGGTTTCATAGGGTTGCAACAGAAATATAGAAAAATATCTGACAAAACATATATAGAACTTCTCTGCCGATACAGAAAAAACGCCAAATGGCCGACGGGCAAAAACACTGTTTTACAGACCAGGGTACCCGGGTTCGATACCCAGCCAGGATTCAATTTTTTTTCGTTTTTTCTTCTCTTGATATTACCAAAATAGTATTAACATTTCAAAAAACACAATATTTTAACTCTCTCTATTACAGTTCTTTTTTTTTCATCGAAAATACAAGTTTTAGTACCGGCGTCGGGCGGGGCCAAGCGGGGCCGGGCGATGCCGAGCCGGACCTGAAATGAAATGTCCTACCCTCAAATTTAAAAATTTAAATTTCATGCCAGATCCTACCGGTGGTTTCATAAGGTTGCAATAGAAATATAGAAAAATATCTGACAAAACATATATAGCACTTCTCTGCCGATAGAGAAAAAACGCCAAATGGCCGACGGGCAAAAACACTGTTTTACAGACCAGGGTACCCGGGTTCGATACCCAGCCAGGATTCAATTTTTTTTTTCGTTTTTTCTTCTCTTGATATTACCAAAATAGTATTAACATTTCAAAAAACACAATATTTTAGCTCTCTCTATTACAGTTCTTTTTTTTTCATCGAAAATACAAGTTTTAGTACCGGCGTCGGGCGGGGCCAAGCGGGGCCGGGCGATGCCGAGCCGGACCTGAAATGAAATGACCTACCCTCAAATTTGAAAATTTCAATTTCATGCCAGATCCTACCGGTGGTTTCATAAGGTTGCAACAGAAATATAGAAAAATATCTGACAAAACATATATAGAACTTCTCTGCCGATAGAGAAAAAACGCCAAATGGCCGACGGGCAAAAACACTGTTTTACAGACCAGGGTACCCGGGTTCGATACCCAGCCAGGAATCAATTTTTTTTTCGTTTTTTCTTCTCTTGATATTACCAAAATAGTATTAACATTTCAAAAAACACAATATTTTAGCTCTCTCTATTACAGTTCTTTTTTTTTCATCGAAAATACAAGTTTTAGTACCGGCGTCGGGCGGGGCCAAGCGGGGCCGGGCGATGCCGAGCCGGACCTGAAATGAAATGACCTACCCTCAAATTTGAAAATTTCAATTTCATGCCAGATCCTACCGGTGGTTTCATAGGGTTGCAACAGAAATATAGAAAAATATCTGACAAAACATATATAGAACTTCTCTGCCGATAGAGAAAAAACGCCAAATGGCCGACGGGCAAAAACACTGTTTTACAGACCAGGGTACCCGGGTTCGATACCCAGCCAGGATTCATTTTTTTTTTCGTTTTTTCTTCTCTTGATATTACCAAAATAGTATTAACATTTCAAAAAACACAATATTTTAGCTCTCTCTATTACAGTTCTTTTTTTTTCATCGAAAATACAAGTTTTAGTACCGGCGTCGGGCGGGGCCAAGCGGGGCCGGGCGATGCCGAGCCGGACCTGAAATGAAATGTCCTACCCTCAAATTTGAAAATTTAAATTTCATGCCAGATCCTACCGGTGGTTTCATAAGGTTGCAATAGAAATATAGAAAAATATCTGACAAAACATATATAGCACTTCTCTGCCGATAGAGAAAAAACGCCAAATGGCCGACGGGCAAAAACACTGTTTTACAGACCAGGGTACCCGGGTTCGATACCCAGCCAGGATTCAATTTTTTTTTTCGTTTTTTCTTCTCTTGATATTACCAAAATAGTATTAACATTTCAAAAAACACAATATTTTAGCTCTCTCTATTACAGTTCTTTTTTTTTCATCGAAAATACAAGTTTTAGTACCGGCGTCGGGCGGGGCCAAGCGGGGCCGGGCGATGCCGAGCCGGACCTGAAATGAAATGACCTACCCTCAAATTTGAAAATTTCAATTTCATGCCAGATCCTACCGGTGGTTTCATAAGGTTGCAACAGAAATATAGAAAAACATCTGACAAAACATATATAGAACTTCTCTGCCGATAGAGAAAAAACGCCAAATGGCCGACGGGCAAAAACACTGTTTTACAGACCAGGGTACCCGGGTTCGATACCCAGCCAGGATTCAATTTTTTTTTCGTTTTTTCTTCTCTTGATATTACCAAAATAGTATTAACATTTCAAAAAACACAATATTTTAGCTCTCTCTATTACAGTTCTTTTTTTTTCATCGAAAATACAAGTTTTAGTACCGGCGTCGGGCGGGGCCAAGCGGGGCCGGGCGATGCCGAGCCGGACCTGAAATGAAATGTCCTACCCTCAAATTTGAAAATTTAAATTTCATGCCAGATCCTACCGGTGGTTTCATAAGGTTGCAATAGAAATATAGAAAAATATCTGACAAAACATATATAGCACTTCTCTGCCGATAGAGAAAAAACGCCAAATGGCCGACGGGCAAAAACACTGTTTTACAGACCAGGGTACCCGGGTTCGATACCCAGCCAGGATTCAATTTTTTTTTTCGTTTTTTCTTCTCTTGATATTACCAAAATAGTATTAACATTTCAAAAAACACAATATTTTAGCTCTCTCTATTACAGTTCTTTTTTTTTCATCGAAAATACAAGTTTTAGTACCGGCGTCGGGCGGGGCCAAGCGGGGCCGGGCGATGCCGAGCCGGACCTGAAATGAAATGTCCTACCCTCAAATTTGAAAATTTAAATTTCATGCTAGATCCTACCGGTGGTTTCATAAGGTAGCAACAGAAATATAGAAAAATATCTGACAAAACATATATAGAACTTCTCTGCCGATAGAGAAAAAACGCCAAATGGCCGACGGGCAAAAACACTGTTTTACAGACCAGGGTACCCGGGTTCGATACCCAGCCAGGACTCAATTTTTTTTTCGTTTTTTCTTCTCTTGATATTACCAAAATAGTATTAACATTTCAAAAAACACAATATTTTAGCTCTCTCTATTACAGTTCTTTTTTTTTCATCGAAAATACAAGTTTTAGTACCGGCGTCGGGCGGGGCCAAGCGGGGCCGGGCGATGCCGAGCCGGACCTGAAATGAAATGACCTACCCTCAAATTTGAAAATTTCAATTTCATGCCAGATCCTACCGGTGGTTTCATAAGGTTGCAACAGAAATATAGAAAAATATCTGACAAAACATATATAGAACTTCTCTGCCGATAGAGAAAAAACGCCAAATGGCCGACGGGCAAAAACACTGTTTTACAGACCAGGGTACCCGGGTTCGATACCCAGCCAGGACTCAATTTTTTTTTCGTTTTTTCTTCTCTTGATATTACCAAAATAGTATTAACATTTCAAAAAACACAATATTTTAGCTCTCTCTATTACAGTTCTTTTTTTTTTCATCGAAAATACAAGTTTTAGTACCGGCGTCGGGCGGGGCCAAGCGGGGCCGGGCGATGCCGAGCCGGACCTGAAATGAAATGACCTACCCTCAAATTTGAAAATTTCAATTTCATGCCAGATCCTACCGGTGGTTTCATAGGGTTGCAACAGAAATATAGAAAAATATCTGACAAAACATATATAGAACTTCTCTGCCGATAGAGAAAAAACGCCAAATGGCCGACGGGCAAAAACACTGTTTTACAGACCAGGGTACCCGGGTTCGATACCCAGCCAGGATTCAATTTTTTTTTCGTTTTTTCTTCTCTTGATATTACCAAAATAGTATTAACATTTCAAAAAACACAATATTTTAGCTCTCTCTATTACAGTTCTTTTTTTTTCATCGAAAATACAAGTTTTAGTACCGGCGTCGGGCGGGGCCAAGCGGGGCCGGGCGATGCCGAGCCGGACCTGAAATGAAATGTCCTACCCTCAAATTTGAAAATTTAAATTTCATGCCAGATCCTACCGGTGGTTTCATAAGGTTGCAATAGAAATATAGAAAAATATCTGACAAAACATATATAGCACTTCTCTGCCGATAGAGAAAAAACGCCAAATGGCCGACGGGCAAAAACACTGTTTTACAGACCAGGGTACCCGGGTTCGATACCCAGCCAGGATTCAATTTTTTTTTTCGTTTTTTCTTCTCTTGATATTACCAAAATAGTATTAACATTTCAAAAAACACAATATTTTAGCTCTCTCTATTACAGTTCTTTTTTTTTTCATCGAAAATACAAGTTTTAGTACCGGCGTCGGGCGGGGCCAAGCGGGGCCGGGCGATGCCGAGCCGGACCTGAAATGAAATGTCCTACCCTCAAATTTGAAAATTTAAATTTCATGCTAGATCCTACCGGTGGTTTCATAAGGTAGCAACAGAAATATAGAAAAATATCTGACAAAACATATATAGAACTTCTCTGCCGATAGAGAAAAAACGCCAAATGGCCGACGGGCAAAAACACTGTTTTACAGACCAGGGTACCCGGGTTCGATACCCAGCCAGGACTCAATTTTTTTTTCGTTTTTTCTTCTCTTGATATTACCAAAATAGTATTAACATTTCAAAAAACACAATATTTTAGCTCTCTCTATTACAGTTCTTTTTTTTTCATCGAAAATACAAGTTTTAGTACCGGCGTCGGGCGGGGCCAAGCGGGGCCGGGCGATGCCGAGCCGGACCTGAAATGAAATGACCTACCCTCAAATTTGAAAATTTCAATTTCATGCCAGATCCTACCGGTGGTTTCATAAGGTTGCAACAGAAATATAGAAAAATATCTGACAAAACATATATAGAACTTCTCTGCCGATAGAGAAAAAACGCCAAATGGCCGACGGGCAAAAACACTGTTTTACAGACCAGGGTACCCGGGTTCGATACCCAGCCAGGACTCAATTTTTTTTTCGTTTTTTCTTCTCTTGATATTACCAAAATAGTATTAACATTTCAAAAAACACAATATTTTAGCTCTCTCTATTACAGTTCTTTTTTTTTCATCGAAAATACAAGTTTTAGTACCGGCGTCGGGCGGGGCCAAGCGGGGCCGGGCGATGCCGAGCCGGACCTGAAATGAAATGACCTACCCTCAAATTTGAAAATTTCAATTTCATGCCAGATCCTACCGGTGGTTTCATAGGGTTGCAACAGAAATATAGAAAAATATCTGACAAAACATATATAGAACTTCTCTGCCGATACAGAAAAAACGCCAAATGGCCGACGGGCAAAAACACTGTTTTACAGACCAGGGTACCCGGGTTCGATACCCAGCCAGGATTCAATTTTTTTTCGTTTTTTCTTCTCTTGATATTACCAAAATAGTATTAACATTTCAAAAAACACAATATTTTAACTCTCTCTATTACAGTTCTTTTTTTTTCATCGAAAATACAAGTTTTAGTACCGGCGTCGGGCGGGGCCAAGCGGGGCCGGGCGATGCCGAGCCGGACCTGAAATGAAATGTCCTACCCTCAAATTTAAACATTTAAATTTCATGCCAGATCCTACCGGTGGTTTCATAAGGTTGCAATAGAAATATAGAAAAATATCTGACAAAACATATATAGCACTTCTCTGCCGATAGAGAAAAAACGCCAAATGGCCGACGGGCAAAAACACTGTTTTACAGACCAGGGTACCCGGGTTCGATACCCAGCCAGGATTCAATTTTTTTTTTCGTTTTTTCTTCTCTTGATATTACCAAAATAGTATTAACATTTCAAAAAACACAATATTTTAGCTCTCTCTATTACAGTTCTTTTTTTTTCATCGAAAATACAAGTTTTAGTACCGGCGTCGGGCGGGGCCAAGCGGGGCCGGGCGATGCCGAGCCGGACCTGAAATGAAATGACCTACCCTCAAATTTGAAAATGTCAATTTCATGCCAGATCCTACCGGT
>CALYMY010000109.1:0-111483 GCA_944548615.1 Micropterix aruncella | reverse complement strand
ATTTTATGTTTCGTTCATTGTAAATAATCCATTTAGGTTAAAGGTAATCTTTCCAACTAATAGGAAAGAGCTGACTGCTTCCTTTCATTGATATGAGGGCATGTCACGCTTTTAGTTTTAAGTTTTCAGCTGAATATTGATCGCAGCTTCTTTATATCGCACCTTTAGAAAATAAAAAAACGAAATTCAAAATTTTAAATTCTTCCATCTGTCAAGTAGCTCGTCTTGTCTTGTTATTTCCCTTGAAATAATAGGAAATTGAGTGAGTTTACGTATAAAGAAGGATTGTAGCTTAATTTGTGAGATAATTGGATGAAGGGTGAGCGTTTACTAGTTGAAAAATGGGCCCAACTTAAACCTACTCCTCTTTCCGCAAGTGAGAGGCATTCATCATTCTCGTTAACACCTAAAGCATTCCCGAATCCGATCAAGGGAATCCTTCGTCACGATGTAAGTGGCTTTTATAATTATTTACTTTATAATCATCTTATTGATCAATTCTAAAAAGAATATATACACAAAACTATCAAATATTTCAAAATATTGAATTTTTACATATTTTATGTTTCGTTCATTGTAAATAATCCATTTAGGTTAAAGGTAATCTTTCCAACTAATAGGAAAGAGCTGACTGCTTCCTTTCATTGATATGAGGGCATGTCACGCTTTTAGTTTTAAGTTTTCAGCTGAATATTGATCGCAGCTTCTTTATATCGCACCTTTAGAAAATAAAAAAACGAAATTCAAAATTTTAAATTCTTCCATCTGTCAAGTAGCTCGTCTTGTCTTGTTATTTCCCTTGAAATAATAGGAAATTGAGTGAGTTTACGTATAAAGAAGGATTGTAGCTTAATTTTTGAGATAATTGGATGAAGGGTGAGCGTTTACTAGTTGAAAAATGGGCCCAACTTAAACCTACTCTTCTTTCCGCAAGTGAGAGGCATTCATCATTCTCGTTAACACCTAAAGCATTCCCGAATCCGATCAAGGGAATCCTTCGTCACGATGTAAGTGGCTTTTATAATTATTTACTTTATAATCATCTTATTGATCAATTCTAAAAAGAATATATACACAAAACTATCAAATATTTCAAAATATTGAATTTTTACATATTTTATGTTTCGTTCATTGTAAATAATCCATTTAGGTTAAAGGTAATCTTTCCAACTAATAGGAAAGAGCTGACTGCTTCCTTTCATTGATATGAGGGCATGTCACGCTTTTAGTTTTAAGTTTTCAGCTGAATATTGATCGCAGCTTCTTTATATCGCACCTTTAGAAAATAAAAAAACGAAATTCAAAATTTTAAATTCTTCCATCTGTCAAGTAGCTCGTCTTGTCTTGTTATTTCCCTTGAAATAATAGGAAATTGAGTGAGTTTACGTATAAAGAAGGATTGTAGCTTAATTTTTGAGATAATTGGATGAAGGGTGAGCGTTTACTAGTTGAAAAATGGGCCCAACTTAAACCTACTCCTCTTTCCGCAAGTGAGAGGCATTCATCATTCTCGTTAACACCTAAAGCATTCCCGAATCCGATCAAGGGAATCCTTCGTCACGATGTAAGTGGCTTTTATAATTATTTACTTTATAATCATCTTATTGATCAATTCTAAAAAGAATATATACACAAAACTATCAAATATTTCAAAATATTGAATTTTTACATATTTTATGTTTCGTTCATTGTAAATAATCCATTTAGGTTAAAGGTAATCTTTCCAACTAATAGGAAAGAGCTGACTGCTTCCTTTCATTGATATGAGGGCATGTCACGCTTTTAGTTTTAAGTTTTCAGCTGAATATTGATCGCAGCTTCTTTATATCGCACCTTTAGAAAATAAAAAAACGAAATTCAAAATTTTAAATTCTTCCATCTGTCAAGTAGCTCGTCTTGTCTTGTTATTTCCCTTGAAATAATAGGAAATTGAGTGAGTTTACGTATAAAGAAGGATTGTAGCTTAATTTTTGAGATAATTGGATGAAGGGTGAGCGTTTACTAGTTGAAAAATGGGCCCAACTTAAACCTACTCCTCTTTCCGCAAGTGAGAGGCATTCATCATTCTCGTTAACACCTAAAGCATTCCCGAATCCGATCAAGGGAATCCTTCGTCACGATGTAAGTGGCTTTTATAATTATTTACTTTATAATCATCTTATTGATCAATTCTAAAAAGAATATATACACAAAACTATCAAATATTTCAAAATATTGAATTTTTACATATTTTATGTTTCGTTCATTGTAAATAATCCATTTAGGTTAAAGGTAATCTTTCCAACTAATAGGAAAGAGCTGACTGCTTCCTTTCATTGATATGAGGGCATGTCACGCTTTTAGTTTTAAGTTTTCAGCTGAATATTGATCGCAGCTTCTTTATATCGCACCTTTAGAAAATAAAAAAACGAAATTCAAAATTTTAAATTCTTCCATCTGTCAAGTAGCTCGTCTTGTCTTGTTATTTCCCTTGAAATAATAGGAAATTGAGTGAGTTTACGTATAAAGAAGGATTGTAGCTTAATTTTTGAGATAATTGGATGAAGGGTGAGCGTTTACTAGTTGAAAAATGGGCCCAACTTAAACCTACTCCTCTTTCCGCAAGTGAGAGGCATTCATCATTCTCGTTAACACCTAAAGCATTCCCGAATCCGATCAAGGGAATCCTTCGTCACGATGTAAGTGGCTTTTATAATTATTTACTTTATAATCATCTTATTGATCAATTCTAAAAAGAATATATACACAAAACTATCAAATATTTCAAAATATTGAATTTTTACATATTTTATGTTTCGTTCATTGTAAATAATCCATTTAGGTTAAAGGTAATCTTTCCAACTAATAGGAAAGAGCTGACTGCTTCCTTTCATTGATATGAGGGCATGTCACGCTTTTAGTTTTAAGTTTTCAGCTGAATATTGATCGCAGCTTCTTTATATCGCACCTTTAGAAAATAAAAAAACGAAATTCAAAATTTTCAATTCTTCCATCTGTCAAGTACCTCGTCTTGTCTTGTTATTTCCCTTGAAATAATAGGAAATTGAGTGAGTTTACGTATAAAGAAGGATTGTAGCTTAATTTTTGAGATAATTGGATGAAGGGTGAGCGTTTACTAGTTGAAAAATGGGCCCAACTTAAACCTACTCCTCTTTCCGCAAGTGAGAGGCATTCATCATTCTCGTTAACACCTAAAGCATTCCCGAATCCGATCAAGGGAATCCTTCGTCACGATGTAAGTGGCTTTTATAATTATTTACTTTATAATCATCTTATTGATCAATTCTAAAAAGAATATATACACAAAACTATCAAATATTTCAAAATATTGAATTTTTACATATTTTATGTTTCGTTCATTGTAAATAATCCATTTAGGTTAAAGGTAATCTTTCCAACTAATAGGAAAGAGCTGACTGCTTCCTTTCATTGATATGAGGGCATGTCACGCTTTTAGTTTTAAGTTTTCAGCTGAATATTGATCGCAGCTTCTTTATATCGCACCTTTAGAAAATAAAAAAACGAAATTCAAAATTTTAAATTCTTCCATCTGTCAAGTAGCTCGTCTTGTCTTGTTATTTCCCTTGAAATAATAGGAAATTGAGTGAGTTTACGTATAAAGAAGGATTGTAGCTTAATTTTTGAGATAATTGGATGAAGGGTGAGCGTTTACTAGTTGAAAAATGGGCCCAACTTAAACCTACTCCTCTTTCCGCAAGTGAGAGGCATTCATCATTCTCGTTAACACCTAAAGCATTCCCGAATCCGATCAAGGGAATCCTTCGTCACGATGTAAGTGGCTTTTATAATTATTTACTTTATAATCATCTTATTGATCAATTCTAAAAAGAATATATACACAAAACTATCAAATATTTCAAAATATTGAATTTTTACATATTTTATGTTTCGTTCATTGTAAATAATCCATTTAGGTTAAAGGTAATCTTTCCAACTAATAGGAAAGAGCTGACTGCTTCCTTTCATTGATATGAGGGCATGTCACGCTTTTAGTTTTAAGTTTTCAGCTGAATATTGATCGCAGCTTCTTTATATCGCACCTTTAGAAAATAAAAAAACGAAATTCAAAATTTTAAATTCTTCCATCTGTCAAGTAGCTCGTCTTGTCTTGTTATTTCCCTTGAAATAATAGGAAATTGAGTGAGTTTACGTATAAAGAAGGATTGTAGCTTAATTTTTGAGATAATTGGATGAAGGGTGAGCGTTTACTAGTTGAAAAATGGGCCCAACTTAAACCTACTCCTCTTTCCGCAAGTGAGAGGCATTCATCATTCTCGTTAACACCTAAAGCATTCCCGAATCCGATCAAGGGAATCCTTCGTCACGATGTAAGTGGCTTTTATAATTATTTACTTTATAATCATCTTATTGATCAATTCTAAAAAGAATATATACACAAAACTATCAAATATTTCAAAATATTGAATTTTTACATATTTTATGTTTCGTTCATTGTAAATAATCCATTTAGGTTAAAGGTAATCTTTCCAACTAATAGGAAAGAGCTGACTGCTTCCTTTCATTGATATGAGGGCATGTCACGCTTTTAGTTTTAAGTTTTCAGCTGAATATTGATCGCAGCTTCTTTATATCGCACCTTTAGAAAATAAAAAAACGAAATTCAAAATTTTAAATTCTTACATCTGTCAAGTAGCTCGTCTTGTCTTGTTATTTCCCTTGAAATAATAGGAAATTGAGTGAGTTTACGTATAAAGAAGGATTGTAGCTTAATTTTTGAGATAATTGGATGAAGGGTGAGCGTTTACTAGTTGAAAAATGGGCCCAACTTAAACCTACTCCTCTTTCCGCAAGTGAGAGGCATTCATCATTCTCGTTAACACCTAAAGCATTCCCGAATCCGATCAAGGGAATCCTTCGTCACGATGTAAGTGGCTTTTATAATTATTTACTTTATAATCATCTTATTGATCAATTCTAAAAAGAATATATACACAAAACTATCAAATATTTCAAAATATTGAATTTTTACATATTTTATGTTTCGTTCATTGTAAATAATCCATTTAGGTTAAAGGTAATCTTTCCAACTAATAGGAAAGAGCTGACTGCTTCCTTTCATTGATATGAGGGCATGTCACGCTTTTAGTTTTAAGTTTTCAGCTGAATATTGATCGCAGCTTCTTTATATCGCACCTTTAGAAAATAAAAAAACGAAATTCAAAATTTTAAATTCTTCCATCTGTCAAGTAGCTCGTCTTGTCTTGTTATTTCCCTTGAAATAATAGGAAATTGAGTGAGTTTACGTATAAAGAAGGATTGTAGCTTAATTTTTGAGATAATTGGATGAAGGGTGAGCGTTTACTAGTTGAAAAATGGGCCCAACTTAAACCTACTCCTCTTTCCGCAAGTGAGAGGCATTCATCATTCTCGTTAACACCTAAAGCATTCCCGAATCCGATCAAGGGAATCCTTCGTCACGATGTAAGTGGCTTTTATAATTATTTACTTTATAATCATCTTATTGATCAATTCTAAAAAGAATATATACACAAAACTATCAAATATTTCAAAATATTGAATTTTTACATATTTTATGTTTCGTTCATTGTAAATAATCCATTTAGGTTAAAGGTAATCTTTCCAACTAATAGGAAAGAGCTGACTGCTTCCTTTCATTGATATGAGGGCATGTCACGCTTTTAGTTTTAAGTTTTCAGCTGAATATTGATCGCAGCTTCTTTATATCGCACCTTTAGAAAATAAAAAAACGAAATTCAAAATTTTAAATTCTTCCATCTGTCAAGTAGCTCGTCTTGTCTTGTTATTTCCCTTGAAATAATAGGAAATTGAGTGAGTTTACGTATAAAGAAGGATTGTAGCTTAATTTTTGAGATAATTGGATGAAGGGTGAGCGTTTACTAGTTGAAAAATGGGCCCAACTTAAACCTACTCCTCTTTCCGCAAGTGAGAGGCATTCATCATTCTCGTTAACACCTAAAGCATTCCCGAATCCGATCAAGGGAATCCTTCGTCACGATGTAAGTGGCTTTTATAATTATTTACTTTATAATCATCTTATTGATCAATTCTAAAAAGAATATATACACAAAACTATCAAATATTTCAAAATATTGAATTTTTACATATTTTATGTTTCGTTCATTGTAAATAATCCATTTAGGTTAAAGGTAATCTTTCCAACTAATAGGAAAGAGCTGACTGCTTCCTTTCATTGATATGAGGGCATGTCACGCTTTTAGTTTTAAGTTTTCAGCTGAATATTGATCGCAGCTTCTTTATATCGCACCTTTAGAAAATAAAAAAACGAAATTCAAAATTTTAAATTCTTCCATCTGTCAAGTAGCTCGTCTTGTCTTGTTATTTCCCTTGAAATAATAGGAAATTGAGTGAGTTTACGTATAAAGAAGGATTGTAGCTTAATTTTTGAGATAATTGGATGAAGGGTGAGCGTTTACTAGTTGAAAAATGGGCCCAACTTAAACCTACTCCTCTTTCCGCAAGTGAGAGGCATTCATCATTCTCGTTAACACCTAAAGCATTCCCGAATCCGATCAAGGGAATCCTTCGTCACGATGTAAGTGGCTTTTATAATTATTTACTTTATAATCATCTTATTGATCAATTCTAAAAAGAATATATACACAAAACTATCAAATATTTCAAAATATTGAATTTTTACATATTTTATGTTTCGTTCATTGTAAATAATCCATTTAGGTTAAAGGTAATCTTTCCAACTAATAGGAAAGAGCTGACTGCTTCCTTTCATTGATATGAGGGCATGTCACGCTTTTAGTTTTAAGTTTTCAGCTGAATATTGATCGCAGCTTCTTTATATCGCACCTTTAGAAAATAATAAAACGAAATTCAAAATTTTAAATTCTTCCATCTGTCAAGTAGCTCGTCTTGTCTTGTTATTTCCCTTGAAATAATAGGAAATTGAGTGAGTTTACGTATAAAGAAGGATTGTAGCTTAATTTTTGAGATAATTGGATGAAGGGTGAGCGTTTACTAGTTGAAAAATGGGCCCAACTTAAACCTACTCCTCTTTCCGCAAGTGAGAGGCATTCATCATTCTCGTTAACACCTAAAGCATTCCCGAATCCGATCAAGGGAATCCTTCGTCACGATGTAAGTGGCTTTTATAATTATTTACTTTATAATCATCTTATTGATCAATTCTAAAAAGAATATATACACAAAACTATCAAATATTTCAAAATATTGAATTTTTACATATTTTATGTTTCGTTCATTGTAAATAATCCATTTAGGTTAAAGGTAATCTTTCCAACTAATAGGAAAGAGCTGACTGCTTCCTTTCATTGATATGAGGGCATGTCACGCTTTTAGTTTTAAGTTTTCAGCTGAATATTGATCGCAGCTTCTTTATATCGCACCTTTAGAAAATAAAAAAACGAAATTCAAAATTTTAAATTCTTCCATCTGTCAAGTAGCTCGTCTTGTCTTGTTATTTCCCTTGAAATAATAGGAAATTGAGTGAGTTTACGTATAAAGAAGGATTGTAGCTTAATTTGTGAGATAATTGGATGAAGGGTGAGCGTTTACTAGTTGAAAAATGGGCCCAACTTAAACCTACTCCTCTTTCCGCAAGTGAGAGGCATTCATCATTCTCGTTAACACCTAAAGCATTCCCGAATCCGATCAAGGGAATCCTTCGTCACGATGTAAGTGGCTTTTATAATTATTTACTTTATAATCATCTTATTGATCAATTCTAAAAAGAATATATACACAAAACTATCAAATATTTCAAAATATTGAATTTTTACATATTTTATGTTTCGTTCATTGTAAATAATCCATTTAGGTTAAAGGTAATCTTTCCAACTAATAGGAAAGAGCTGACTGCTTCCTTTCATTGATATGAGGGCATGTCACGCTTTTAGTTTTAAGTTTTCAGCTGAATATTGATCGCAGCTTCTTTATATCGCACCTTTAGAAAATAAAAAAACGAAATTCAAAATTTTAAATTCTTCCATCTGTCAAGTAGCTCGTCTTGTCTTGTTATTTCCCTTGAAATAATAGGAAATTGAGTGAGTTTACGTATAAAGAAGGATTGTAGCTTAATTTTTGAGATAATTGGATGAAGGGTGAGCGTTTACTAGTTGAAAAATGGGCCCAACTTAAACCTACTCTTCTTTCCGCAAGTGAGAGGCATTCATCATTCTCGTTAACACCTAAAGCATTCCCGAATCCGATCAAGGGAATCCTTCGTCACGATGTAAGTGGCTTTTATAATTATTTACTTTATAATCATCTTATTGATCAATTCTAAAAAGAATATATACACAAAACTATCAAATATTTCAAAATATTGAATTTTTACATATTTTATGTTTCGTTCATTGTAAATAATCCATTTAGGTTAAAGGTAATCTTTCCAACTAATAGGAAAGAGCTGACTGCTTCCTTTCATTGATATGAGGGCATGTCACGCTTTTAGTTTTAAGTTTTCAGCTGAATATTGATCGCAGCTTCTTTATATCGCACCTTTAGAAAATAAAAAAACGAAATTCAAAATTTTAAATTCTTCCATCTGTCAAGTAGCTCGTCTTGTCTTGTTATTTCCCTTGAAATAATAGGAAATTGAGTGAGTTTACGTATAAAGAAGGATTGTAGCTTAATTTTTGAGATAATTGGATGAAGGGTGAGCGTTTACTAGTTGAAAAATGGGCCCAACTTAAACCTACTCCTCTTTCCGCAAGTGAGAGGCATTCATCATTCTCGTTAACACCTAAAGCATTCCCGAATCCGATCAAGGGAATCCTTCGTCACGATGTAAGTGGCTTTTATAATTATTTACTTTATAATCATCTTATTGATCAATTCTAAAAAGAATATATACACAAAACTATCAAATATTTCAAAATATTGAATTTTTACATATTTTATGTTTCGTTCATTGTAAATAATCCATTTAGGTTAAAGGTAATCTTTCCAACTAATAGGAAAGAGCTGACTGCTTCCTTTCATTGATATGAGGGCATGTCACGCTTTTAGTTTTAAGTTTTCAGCTGAATATTGATCGCAGCTTCTTTATATCGCACCTTTAGAAAATAAAAAAACGAAATTCAAAATTTTAAATTCTTCCATCTGTCAAGTAGCTCGTCTTGTCTTGTTATTTCCCTTGAAATAATAGGAAATTGAGTGAGTTTACGTATAAAGAAGGATTGTAGCTTAATTTTTGAGATAATTGGATGAAGGGTGAGCGTTTACTAGTTGAAAAATGGGCCCAACTTAAACCTACTCCTCTTTCCGCAAGTGAGAGGCATTCATCATTCTCGTTAACACCTAAAGCATTCCCGAATCCGATCAAGGGAATCCTTCGTCACGATGTAAGTGGCTTTTATAATTATTTACTTTATAATCATCTTATTGATCAATTATAAAAAGAATATATACACAAAACTATCAAATATTTCAAAATATTGAATTTTTACATATTTTATGTTTCGTTCATTGTAAATAATCCATTTAGGTTAAAGGTAATCTTTCCAACTAATAGGAAAGAGCTGACTGCTTCCTTTCATTGATATGAGGGCATGTCACGCTTTTAGTTTTAAGTTTTCAGCTGAATATTGATCGCAGCTTCTTTATATCGCACCTTTAGAAAATAAAAAAACGAAATTCAAAATTTTAAATTCTTCCATCTGTCAAGTAGCTCGTCTTGTCTTGTTATTTCCCTTGAAATAATAGGAAATTGAGTGAGTTTACGTATAAAGAAGGATTGTAGCTTAATTTTTGAGATAATTGGATGAAGGGTGAGCGTTTACTAGTTGAAAAATGGGCCCAACTTAAACCTACTCCTCTTTCCGCAAGTGAGAGGCATTCATCATTCTCGTTAACACCTAAAGCATTCCCGAATCCGATCAAGGGAATCCTTCGTCACGATGTAAGTGGCTTTTATAATTATTTACTTTATAATCATCTTATTGATCAATTCTAAAAAGAATATATACACAAAACTATCAAATATTTCAAAATATTGAATTTTTACATATTTTATGTTTCGTTCATTGTAAATAATCCATTTAGGTTAAAGGTAATCTTTCCAACTAATAGGAAAGAGCTGACTGCTTCCTTTCATTGATATGAGGGCATGTCACGCTTTTAGTTTTAAGTTTTCAGCTGAATATTGATCGCAGCTTCTTTATATCGCACCTTTAGAAAATAAAAAAACGAAATTCAAAATTTTCAATTCTTCCATCTGTCAAGTAGCTCGTCTTGTCTTGTTATTTCCCTTGAAATAATAGGAAATTGAGTGAGTTTACGTATAAAGAAGGATTGTAGCTTAATTTTTGAGATAATTGGATGAAGGGTGAGCGTTTACTAGTTGAAAAATGGGCCCAACTTAAACCTACTCCTCTTTCCGCAAGTGAGAGGCATTCATCATTCTCGTTAACACCTAAAGCATTCCCGAATCCGATCAAGGGAATCCTTCGTCACGATGTAAGTGGCTTTTATAATTATTTACTTTATAATCATCTTATTGATCAATTCTAAAAAGAATATATACACAAAACTATCAAATATTTCAAAATATTGAATTTTTACATATTTTATGTTTCGTTCATTGTAAATAATCCATTTAGGTTAAAGGTAATCTTTCCAACTAATAGGAAAGAGCTGACTGCTTCCTTTCATTGATATGAGGGCATGTCACGCTTTTAGTTTTAAGTTTTCAGCTGAATATTGATCGCAGCTTCTTTATATCGCACCTTTAGAAAATAAAAAAACGAAATTCAAAATTTTAAATTCTTCCATCTGTCAAGTAGCTCGTCTTGTCTTGTTATTTCCCTTGAAATAATAGGAAATTGAGTGAGTTTACGTATAAAGAAGGATTGTAGCTTAATTTTTGAGATAATTGGATGAAGGGTGAGCGTTTACTAGTTGAAAAATGGGCCCAACTTAAACCTACTCCTCTTTCCGCAAGTGAGAGGCATTCATCATTCTCGTTAACACCTAAAGCATTCCCGAATCCGATCAAGGGAATCCTTCATCACGATGTAAGTGGCTTTTATAATTATTTACTTTATAATCATCTTATTGATCAATTCTAAAAAGAATATATACACAAAACTATCAAATATTTCAAAATATTGAATTTTTACATATTTTATGTTTCGTTCATTGTAAATAATCCATTTAGGTTAAAGGTAATCTTTCCAACTAATAGGAAAGAGCTGACTGCTTCCTTTCATTGATATGAGGGCATGTCACGCTTTTAGTTTTAAGTTTTCAGCTGAATATTGATCGCAGCTTCTTTATATCGCACCTTTAGAAAATAAAAAAACGAAATTCAAAATTTTAAATTCTTCCATCTGTCAAGTAGCTCGTCTTGTCTTGTTATTTCCCTTGAAATAATAGGAAATTGAGTGAGTTTACGTATAAAGAAGGATTGTAGCTTAATTTTTGAGATAATTGGATGAAGGGTGAGCGTTTACTAGTTGAAAAATGGGCCCAACTTAAACCTACTCCTCTTTCCGCAAGTGAGAGGCATTCATCATTCTCGTTAACACCTAAAGCATTCCCGAATCCGATCAAGGGAATCCTTCGTCACGATGTAAGTGGCTTTTATAATTATTTACTTTATAATCATCTTATTGATCAATTCTAAAAAGAATATATACACAAAACTATCAAATATTTCAAAATATTGAATTTTTACATATTTTATGTTTCGTTCATTGTAAATAATCCATTTAGGTTAAAGGTAATCTTTCCAACTAATAGGAAAGAGCTGACTGCTTCCTTTCATTGATATGAGGGCATGTCACGCTTTTAGTTTTAAGTTTTCAGCTGAATATTGATCGCAGCTTCTTTATATCGCACCTTTAGAAAATAAAAAAACGAAATTCAAAATTTTAAATTCTTCCATCTGTCAAGTAGCTCGTCTTGTCTTGTTATTTCCCTTGAAATAATAGGAAATTGAGTGAGTTTACGTATAAAGAAGGATTGTAGCTTAATTTTTGAGATAATTGGATGAAGGGTGAGCGTTTACTAGTTGAAAAATGGGCCCAACTTAAACCTACTCCTCTTTCCGCAAGTGAGAGGCATTCATCATTCTCGTTAACACCTAAAGCATTCCCGAATCCGATCAAGGGAATCCTTCGTCACGATGTAAGTGGCTTTTATAATTATTTACTTTATAATCATCTTATTGATCAATTCTAAAAAGAATATATACACAAAACTATCAAATATTTCAAAATATTGAATTTTTACATATTTTATGTTTCGTTCATTGTAAATAATCCATTTAGGTTAAAGGTAATCTTTCCAACTAATAGGAAAGAGCTGACTGCTTCCTTTCATTGATATGAGGGCATGTCACGCTTTTAGTTTTAAGTTTTCAGCTGAATATTGATCGCAGCTTCTTTATATCGCACCTTTAGAAAATAAAAAAACGAAATTCAAAATTTTAAATTCTTCCATCTGTCAAGTAGCTCGTCTTGTCTTGTTATTTCCCTTGAAATAATAGGAAATTGAGTGAGTTTACGTATAAAGAAGGATTGTAGCTTAATTTTTGAGATAATTGGATGAAGGGTGAGCGTTTACTAGTTGAAAAATGGGCCCAACTTAAACCTACTCCTCTTTCCGCAAGTGAGAGGCATTCATCATTCTCGTTAACACCTAAAGCATTCCCGAATCCGATCAAGGGAATCCTTCGTCACGATGTAAGTGGCTTTTATAATTATTTACTTTATAATCATCTTATTGATCAATTCTAAAAAGAATATATACACAAAACTATCAAATATTTCAAAATATTGAATTTTTACATATTTTATGTTTCGTTCATTGTAAATAATCCATTTAGGTTAAAGGTAATCTTTCCAACTAATAGGAAAGAGCTGACTGCTTCCTTTCATTGATATGAGGGCATGTCACGCTTTTAGTTTTAAGTTTTCAGCTGAATATTGATCGCAGCTTCTTTATATCGCACCTTTAGAAAATAAAAAAACGAAATTCAAAATTTTAAATTCTTCCATCTGTCAAGTAGCTCGTCTTGTCTTGTTATTTCCCTTGAAATAATAGGAAATTGAGTGAGTTTACGTATAAAGAAGGATTGTAGCTTAATTTTTGAGATAATTGGATGAAGGGTGAGCGTTTACTAGTTGAAAAATGGGCCCAACTTAAACCTACTCCTCTTTCCGCAAGTGAGAGGCATTCATCATTCTCGTTAACACCTAAAGCATTCCCGAATCCGATCAAGGGAATCCTTCGTCACGATGTAAGTGGCTTTTATAATTATTTACTTTATAATCATCTTATTGATCAATTCTAAAAAGAATATATACACAAAACTATCAAATATTTCAAAATATTGAATTTTTACATATTTTATGTTTCGTTCATTGTAAATAATCCATTTAGGTTAAAGGTAATCTTTCCAACTAATAGGAAAGAGCTGACTGCTTCCTTTCATTGATATGAGGGCATGTCACGCTTTTAGTTTTAAGTTTTCAGCTGAATATTGATCGCAGCTTCTTTATATCGCACCTTTAGAAAATAAAAAAACGAAATTCAAAATTTTAAATTCTTCCATCTGTCAAGTAGCTCGTCTTGTCTTGTTATTTCCCTTGAAATAATAGGAAATTGAGTGAGTTTACGTATAAAGAAGGATTGTAGCTTAATTTTTGAGATAATTGGATGAAGGGTGAGCGTTTACTAGTTGAAAAATGGGCCCAACTTAAACCTACTCCTCTTTCCGCAAGTGAGAGGCATTCATCATTCTCGTTAACACCTAAAGCATTCCCGAATCCGATCAAGGGAATCCTTCGTCACGATGTAAGTGGCTTTTATAATTATTTACTTTATAATCATCTTATTGATCAATTCTAAAAAGAATATATACACAAAACTATCAAATATTTCAAAATATTGAATTTTTACATATTTTATGTTTCGTTCATTGTAAATAATCCATTTAGGTTAAAGGTAATCTTTCCAACTAATAGGAAAGAGCTGACTGCTTCCTTTCATTGATATGAGGGCATGTCACGCTTTTAGTTTTAAGTTTTCAGCTGAATATTGATCGCAGCTTCTTTATATCGCACCTTTAGAAAATAAAAAAACGAAATTCAAAATTTTAAATTCTTCCATCTGTCAAGTAGCTCGTCTTGTCTTGTTATTTCCCTTGAAATAATAGGAAATTGAGTGAGTTTACGTATAAAGAAGGATTGTAGCTTAATTTTTGAGATAATTGGATGAAGGGTGAGCGTTTACTAGTTGAAAAATGGGCCCAACTTAAACCTACTCCTCTTTCCGCAAGTGAGAGGCATTCATCATTCTCGTTAACACCTAAAGCATTCCCGAATCCGATCAAGGGAATCCTTCGTCACGATGTAAGTGGCTTTTATAATTATTTACTTTATAATCATCTTATTGATCAATTCTAAAAAGAATATATACACAAAACTATCAAATATTTCAAAATATTGAATTTTTACATATTTTATGTTTCGTTCATTGTAAATAATCCATTTAGGTTAAAGGTAATCTTTCCAACTAATAGGAAAGAGCTGACTGCTTCCTTTCATTGATATGAGGGCATGTCACGCTTTTAGTTTTAAGTTTTCAGCTGAATATTGATCGCAGCTTCTTTATATCGCACCTTTAGAAAATAAAAAAACGAAATTCAAAATTTTAAATTCTTCCATCTGTCAAGTAGCTCGTCTTGTCTTGTTATTTCCCTTGAAATAATAGGAAATTGAGTGAGTTTACGTATAAAGAAGGATTGTAGCTTAATTTTTGAGATAATTGGATGAAGGGTGAGCGTTTACTAGTTGAAAAATGGGCCCAACTTAAACCTACTCCTCTTTCCGCAAGTGAGAGGCATTCATCATTCTCGTTAACACCTAAAGCATTCCCGAATCCGATCAAGGGAATCCTTCGTCACGATGTAAGTGGCTTTTATAATTATTTACTTTATAATCATCTTATTGATCAATTCTAAAAAGAATATATACACAAAACTATCAAATATTTCAAAATATTGAATTTTTACATATTTTATGTTTCGTTCATTGTAAATAATCCATTTAGGTTAAAGGTAATCTTTCCAACTAATAGGAAAGAGCTGACTGCTTCCTTTCATTGATATGAGGGCATGTCACGCTTTTAGTTTTAAGTTTTCAGCTGAATATTGATCGCAGCTTCTTTATATCGCACCTTTAGAAAATAAAAAAACGAAATTCAAAATTTTCAATTCTTCCATCTGTCAAGTAGCTCGTCTTGTCTTGTTATTTCCCTTGAAATAATAGGAAATTGAGTGAGTTTACGTATAAAGAAGGATTGTAGCTTAATTTTTGAGATAATTGGATGAAGGGTGAGCGTTTACTAGTTGAAAAATGGGCCCAACTTAAACCTACTCCTCTTTCCGCAAGTGAGAGGCATTCATCATTCTCGTTAACACCTAAAGCATTCCCGAATCCGATCAAGGGAATCCTTCGTCACGATGTAAGTGGCTTTTATAATTATTTACTTTATAATCATCTTATTGATCAATTCTAAAAAGAATATATACACAAAACTATCAAATATTTCAAAATATTGAATTTTTACATATTTTATGTTTCGTTCATTGTAAATAATCCATTTAGGTTAAAGGTAATCTTTCCAACTAATAGGAAAGAGCTGACTGCTTCCTTTCATTGATATGAGGGCATGTCACGCTTTTAGTTTTAAGTTTTCAGCTGAATATTGATCGCAGCTTCTTTATATCGCACCTTTAGAAAATAAAAAAACGAAATTCAAAATTTTAAATTCTTCCATCTGTCAAGTAGCTCGTCTTGTCTTGTTATTTCCCTTGAAATAATAGGAAATTGAGTGAGTTTACGTATAAAGAAGGATTGTAGCTTAATTTTTGAGATAATTGGATGAAGGGTGAGCGTTTACTAGTTGAAAAATGGGCCCAACTTAAACCTACTCCTCTTTCCGCAAGTGAGAGGCATTCATCATTCTCGTTAACACCTAAAGCATTCCCGAATCCGATCAAGGGAATCCTTCGTCACGATGTAAGTGGCTTTTATAATTATTTACTTTATAATCATCTTATTGATCAATTCTAAAAAGAATATATACACAAAACTATCAAATATTTCAAAATATTGAATTTTTACATATTTTATGTTTCGTTCATTGTAAATAATCCATTTAGGTTAAAGGTAATCTTTCCAACTAATAGGAAAGAGCTGACTGCTTCCTTTCATTGATATGAGGGCATGTCACGCTTTTAGTTTTAAGTTTTCAGCTGAATATTGATCGCAGCTTCTTTATATCGCACCTTTAGAAAATAAAAAAACGAAATTCAAAATTTTCAATTCTTCCATCTGTCAAGTAGCTCGTCTTGTCTTGTTATTTCCCTTGAAATAATAGGAAATTGAGTGAGTTTACGTATAAAGAAGGATTGTAGCTTAATTTTTGAGATAATTGGATGAAGGGTGAGCGTTTACTAGTTGAAAAATGGGCCCAACTTAAACCTACTCCTCTTTCCGCAAGTGAGAGGCATTCATCATTCTCGTTAACACCTAAAGCATTCCCGAATCCGATCAAGGGAATCCTTCGTCACGATGTAAGTGGCTTTTATAATTATTTACTTTATAATCATCTTATTGATCAATTCTAAAAAGAATATATACACAAAACTATCAAATATTTCAAAATATTGAATTTTTACATATTTTATGTTTCGTTCATTGTAAATAATCCATTTAGGTTAAAGGTAATCTTTCCAACTAATAGGAAAGAGCTGACTGCTTCCTTTCATTGATATGAGGGCATGTCACGCTTTTAGTTTTAAGTTTTCAGCTGAATATTGATCGCAGCTTCTTTATATCGCACCTTTAGAAAATAAAAAAACGAAATTCAAAATTTTAAATTCTTCCATCTGTCAAGTAGCTCGTCTTGTCTTGTTATTTCCCTTGAAATAATAGGAAATTGAGTGAGTTTACGTATAAAGAAGGATTGTAGCTTAATTTTTGAGATAATTGGATGAAGGGTGAGCGTTTACTAGTTGAAAAATGGGCCCAACTTAAACCTACTCCTCTTTCCGCAAGTGAGAGGCATTCATCATTCTCGTTAACACCTAAAGCATTCCCGAATCCGATCAAGGGAATCCTTCGTCACGATGTAAGTGGCTTTTATAATTATTTACTTTATAATCATCTTATTGATCAATTCTAAAAAGAATATATACACAAAACTATCAAATATTTCAAAATATTGAATTTTTACATATTTTATGTTTCGTTCATTGTAAATAATCCATTTAGGTTAAAGGTAATCTTTCCAACTAATAGGAAAGAGCTGACTGCTTCCTTTCATTGATATGAGGGCATGTCACGCTTTTAGTTTTAAGTTTTCAGCTGAATATTGATCGCAGCTTCTTTATATCGCACCTTTAGAAAATAAAAAAACGAAATTCAAAATTTTAAATTCTTCCATCTGTCAAGTAGCTCGTCTTGTCTTGTTATTTCCCTTGAAATAATAGGAAATTGAGTGAGTTTACGTATAAAGAAGGATTGTAGCTTAATTTTTGAGATAATTGGATGAAGGGTGAGCGTTTACTAGTTGAAAAATGGGCCCAACTTAAACCTACTCCTCTTTCCGCAAGTGAGAGGCATTCATCATTCTCGTTAACACCTAAAGCATTCCCGAATCCGATCAAGGGAATCCTTCGTCACGATGTAAGTGGCTTTTATAATTATTTACTTTATAATCATCTTATTGATCAATTCTAAAAAGAATATATACACAAAACTATCAAATATTTCAAAATATTGAATTTTTACATATTTTATGTTTCGTTCATTGTAAATAATCCATTTAGGTTAAAGGTAATCTTTCCAACTAATAGGAAAGAGCTGACTGCTTCCTTTCATTGATATGAGGGCATGTCACGCTTTTAGTTTTAAGTTTTCAGCTGAATATTGATCGCAGCTTCTTTATATCGCACCTTTAGAAAATAAAAAAACGAAATTCAAAATTTTAAATTCTTACATCTGTCAAGTAGCTCGTCTTGTCTTGTTATTTCCCTTGAAATAATAGGAAATTGAGTGAGTTTACGTATAAAGAAGGATTGTAGCTTAATTTTTGAGATAATTGGATGAAGGGTGAGCGTTTACTAGTTGAAAAATGGGCCCAACTTAAACCTACTCCTCTTTCCGCAAGTGAGAGGCATTCATCATTCTCGTTAACACCTAAAGCATTCCCGAATCCGATCAAGGGAATCCTTCGTCACGATGTAAGTGGCTTTTATAATTATTTACTTTATAATCATCTTATTGATCAATTCTAAAAAGAATATATACACAAAACTATCAAATATTTCAAAATATTGAATTTTTACATATTTTATGTTTCGTTCATTGTAAATAATCCATTTAGGTTAAAGGTAATCTTTCCAACTAATAGGAAAGAGCTGACTGCTTCCTTTCATTGATATGAGGGCATGTCACGCTTTTAGTTTTAAGTTTTCAGCTGAATATTGATCGCAGCTTCTTTATATCGCACCTTTAGAAAATAAAAAAACGAAATTCAAAATTTTAAATTCTTCCATCTGTCAAGTAGCTCGTCTTGTCTTGTTATTTCCCTTGAAATAATAGGAAATTGAGTGAGTTTACGTATAAAGAAGGATTGTAGCTTAATTTTTGAGATAATTGGATGAAGGGTGAGCGTTTACTAGTTGAAAAATGGGCCCAACTTAAACCTACTCCTCTTTCCGCAAGTGAGAGGCATTCATCATTCTCGTTAACACCTAAAGCATTCCCGAATCCGATCAAGGGAATCCTTCGTCACGATGTAAGTGGCTTTTATAATTATTTACTTTATAATCATCTTATTGATCAATTCTAAAAAGAATATATACACAAAACTATCAAATATTTCAAAATATTGAATTTTTACATATTTTATGTTTCGTTCATTGTAAATAATCCATTTAGGTTAAAGGTAATCTTTCCAACTAATAGGAAAGAGCTGACTGCTTCCTTTCATTGATATGAGGGCATGTCACGCTTTTAGTTTTAAGTTTTCAGCTGAATATTGATCGCAGCTTCTTTATATCGCACCTTTAGAAAATAAAAAAACGAAATTCAAAATTTTAAATTCTTCCATCTGTCAAGTAGCTCGTCTTGTCTTGTTATTTCCCTTGAAATAATAGGAAATTGAGTGAGTTTACGTATAAAGAAGGATTGTAGCTTAATTTTTGAGATAATTGGATGAAGGGTGAGCGTTTACTAGTTGAAAAATGGGCCCAACTTAAACCTACTCCTCTTTCCGCAAGTGAGAGGCATTCATCATTCTCGTTAACACCTAAAGCATTCCCGAATCCGATCAAGGGAATCCTTCGTCACGATGTAAGTGGCTTTTATAATTATTTACTTTATAATCATCTTATTGATCAATTCTAAAAAGAATATATACACAAAACTATCAAATATTTCAAAATATTGAATTTTTACATATTTTATGTTTCGTTCATTGTAAATAATCCATTTAGGTTAAAGGTAATCTTTCCAACTAATAGGAAAGAGCTGACTGCTTCCTTTCATTGATATGAGGGCATGTCACGCTTTTAGTTTTAAGTTTTCAGCTGAATATTGATCGCAGCTTCTTTATATCGCACCTTTAGAAAATAAAAAAACGAAATTCAAAATTTTAAATTCTTCCATCTGTCAAGTAGCTCGTCTTGTCTTGTTATTTCCCTTGAAATAATAGGAAATTGAGTGAGTTTACGTATAAAGAAGGATTGTAGCTTAATTTTTGAGATAATTGGATGAAGGGTGAGCGTTTACTAGTTGAAAAATGGGCCCAACTTAAACCTACTCCTCTTTCCGCAAGTGAGAGGCATTCATCATTCTCGTTAACACCTAAAGCATTCCCGAATCCGATCAAGGGAATCCTTCGTCACGATGTAAGTGGCTTTTATAATTATTTACTTTATAATCATCTTATTGATCAATTCTAAAAAGAATATATACACAAAACTATCAAATATTTCAAAATATTGAATTTTTACATATTTTATGTTTCGTTCATTGTAAATAATCCATTTAGGTTAAAGGTAATCTTTCCAACTAATAGGAAAGAGCTGACTGCTTCCTTTCATTGATATGAGGGCATGTCACGCTTTTAGTTTTAAGTTTTCAGCTGAATATTGATCGCAGCTTCTTTATATCGCACCTTTAGAAAATAAAAAAACGAAATTCAAAATTTTAAATTCTTCCATCTGTCAAGTAGCTCGTCTTGTCTTGTTATTTCCCTTGAAATAATAGGAAATTGAGTGAGTTTACGTATAAAGAAGGATTGTAGCTTAATTTTTGAGATAATTGGATGAAGGGTGAGCGTTTACTAGTTGAAAAATGGGCCCAACTTAAACCTACTCCTCTTTCCGCAAGTGAGAGGCATTCATCATTCTCGTTAACACCTAAAGCATTCCCGAATCCGATCAAGGGAATCCTTCGTCACGATGTAAGTGGCTTTTATAATTATTTACTTTATAATCATCTTATTGATCAATTCTAAAAAGAATATATACACAAAACTATCAAATATTTCAAAATATTGAATTTTTACATATTTTATGTTTCGTTCATTGTAAATAATCCATTTAGGTTAAAGGTAATCTTTCCAACTAATAGGAAAGAGCTGACTGCTTCCTTTCATTGATATGAGGGCATGTCACGCTTTTAGTTTTAAGTTTTCAGCTGAATATTGATCGCAGCTTCTTTATATCGCACCTTTAGAAAATAAAAAAACGAAATTCAAAATTTTAAATTCTTCCATCTGTCAAGTAGCTCGTCTTGTCTTGTTATTTCCCTTGAAATAATAGGAAATTGAGTGAGTTTACGTATAAAGAAGGATTGTAGCTTAATTTTTGAGATAATTGGATGAAGGGTGAGCGTTTACTAGTTGAAAAATGGGCCCAACTTAAACCTACTCCTCTTTCCGCAAGTGAGAGGCATTCATCATTCTCGTTAACACCTAAAGCATTCCCGAATCCGATCAAGGGAATCCTTCGTCACGATGTAAGTGGCTTTTATAATTATTTACTTTATAATCATCTTATTGATCAATTCTAAAAAGAATATATACACAAAACTATCAAATATTTCAAAATATTGAATTTTTACATATTTTATGTTTCGTTCATTGTAAATAATCCATTTAGGTTAAAGGTAATCTTTCCAACTAATAGGAAAGAGCTGACTGCTTCCTTTCATTGATATGAGGGCATGTCACGCTTTTAGTTTTAAGTTTTCAGCTGAATATTGATCGCAGCTTCTTTATATCGCACCTTTAGAAAATAAAAAAACGAAATTCAAAATTTTAAATTCTTCCATCTGTCAAGTAGCTCGTCTTGTCTTGTTATTTCCCTTGAAATAATAGGAAATTGAGTGAGTTTACGTATAAAGAAGGATTGTAGCTTAATTTTTGAGATAATTGGATGAAGGGTGAGCGTTTACTAGTTGAAAAATGGGCCCAACTTAAACCTACTCCTCTTTCCGCAAGTGAGAGGCATTCATCATTCTCGTTAACACCTAAAGCATTCCCGAATCCGATCAAGGGAATCCTTCGTCACGATGTAAGTGGCTTTTATAATTATTTACTTTATAATCATCTTATTGATCAATTCTAAAAAGAATATATACACAAAACTATCAAATATTTCAAAATATTGAATTTTTACATATTTTATGTTTCGTTCATTGTAAATAATCCATTTAGGTTAAAGGTAATCTTTCCAACTAATAGGAAAGAGCTGACTGCTTTCTTTCATTGATATGAGGGCATGTCACGCTTTTAGTTTTAAGTTTTCAGCTGAATATTGATCGCAGCTTCTTTATATCGCACCTTTAGAAAATAAAAAAACGAAATTCAAAATTTTAAATTCTTCCATCTGTCAAGTAGCTCGTCTTGTCTTGTTATTTCCCTTGAAATAATAGGAAATTGAGTGAGTTTACGTATAAAGAAGGATTGTAGCTTAATTTTTGAGATAATTGGATGAAGGGTGAGCGTTTACTAGTTGAAAAATGGGCCCAACTTAAACCTACTCCTCTTTCCGCAAGTGAGAGGCATTCATCATTCTCGTTAACACCTAAAGCATTCCCGAATCCGATCAAGGGAATCCTTCGTCACGATGTAAGTGGCTTTTATAATTATTTACTTTATAATCATCTTATTGATCAATTCTAAAAAGAATATATACACAAAACTATCAAATATTTCAAAATATTGAATTTTTACATATTTTATGTTTCGTTCATTGTAAATAATCCATTTAGGTTAAAGGTAATCTTTCCAACTAATAGGAAAGAGCTGACTGCTTCCTTTCATTGATATGAGGGCATGTCACGCTTTTAGTTTTAAGTTTTCAGCTGAATATTGATCGCAGCTTCTTTATATCGCACCTTTAGAAAATAAAAAAACGAAATTCAAAATTTTAAATTCTTCCATCTGTCAAGTAGCTCGTCTTGTCTTGTTATTTCCCTTGAAATAATAGGAAATTGAGTGAGTTTACGTATAAAGAAGGATTGTAGCTTAATTTTTGAGATAATTGGATGAAGGGTGAGCGTTTACTAGTTGAAAAATGGGCCCAACTTAAACCTACTCCTCTTTCCGCAAGTGAGAGGCATTCATCATTCTCGTTAACACCTAAAGCATTCCCGAATCCGATCAAGGGAATCCTTCGTCACGATGTAAGTGGCTTTTATAATTATTTACTTTATAATCATCTTATTGATCAATTCTAAAAAGAATATATACACAAAACTATCAAATATTTCAAAATATTGAATTTTTACATATTTTATGTTTCGTTCATTGTAAATAATCCATTTAGGTTAAAGGTAATCTTTCCAACTAATAGGAAAGAGCTGACTGCTTCCTTTCATTGATATGAGGGCATGTCACGCTTTTAGTTTTAAGTTTTCAGCTGAATATTGATCGCAGCTTCTTTATATCGCACCTTTAGAAAATAAAAAAACGAAATTCAAAATTTTAAATTCTTCCATCTGTCAAGTAGCTCGTCTTGTCTTGTTATTTCCCTTGAAATAATAGGAAATTGAGTGAGTTTACGTATAAAGAAGGATTGTAGCTTAATTTTTGAGATAATTGGATGAAGGGTGAGCGTTTACTAGTTGAAAAATGGGCCCAACTTAAACCTACTCCTCTTTCCGCAAGTGAGAGGCATTCATCATTCTCGTTAACACCTAAAGCATTCCCGAATCCGATCAAGGGAATCCTTCGTCACGATGTAAGTGGCTTTTATAATTATTTACTTTATAATCATCTTATTGATCAATTCTAAAAAGAATATATACACAAAACTATCAAATATTTCAAAATATTGAATTTTTACATATTTTATGTTTCGTTCATTGTAAATAATCCATTTAGGTTAAAGGTAATCTTTCCAACTAATAGGAAAGAGCTGACTGCTTCCTTTCATTGATATGAGGGCATGTCACGCTTTTAGTTTTAAGTTTTCAGCTGAATATTGATCGCAGCTTCTTTATATCGCACCTTTAGAAAATAAAAAAACGAAATTCAAAATTTTAAATTCTTCCATCTGTCAAGTAGCTCGTCTTGTCTTGTTATTTCCCTTGAAATAATAGGAAATTGAGTGAGTTTACGTATAAAGAAGGATTGTAGCTTAATTTTTGAGATAATTGGATGAAGGGTGAGCGTTTACTAGTTGAAAAATGGGCCCAACTTAAACCTACTCCTCTTTCCGCAAGTGAGAGGCATTCATCATTCTCGTTAACACCTAAAGCATTCCCGAATCCGATCAAGGGAATCCTTCGTCACGATGTAAGTGGCTTTTATAATTATTTACTTTATAATCATCTTATTGATCAATTCTAAAAAGAATATATACACAAAACTATCAAATATTTCAAAATATTGAATTTTTACATATTTTATGTTTCGTTCATTGTAAATAATCCATTTAGGTTAAAGGTAATCTTTCCAACTAATAGGAAAGAGCTGACTGCTTCCTTTCATTGATATGAGGGCATGTCACGCTTTTAGTTTTAAGTTTTCAGCTGAATATTGATCGCAGCTTCTTTATATCGCACCTTTAGAAAATAAAAAAACGAAATTCAAAATTTTAAATTCTTCCATCTGTCAAGTAGCTCGTCTTGTCTTGTTATTTCCCTTGAAATAATAGGAAATTGAGTGAGTTTACGTATAAAGAAGGATTGTAGCTTAATTTTTGAGATAATTGGATGAAGGGTGAGCGTTTACTAGTTGAAAAATGGGCCCAACTTAAACCTACTCCTCTTTCCGCAAGTGAGAGGCATTCATCATTCTCGTTAACACCTAAAGCATTCCCGAATCCGATCAAGGGAATCCTTCGTCACGATGTAAGTGGCTTTTATAATTATTTACTTTATAATCATCTTATTGATCAATTCTAAAAAGAATATATACACAAAACTATCAAATATTTCAAAATATTGAATTTTTACATATTTTATGTTTCGTTCATTGTAAATAATCCATTTAGGTTAAAGGTAATCTTTCCAACTAATAGGAAAGAGCTGACTGCTTCCTTTCATTGATATGAGGGCATGTCACGCTTTTAGTTTTAAGTTTTCAGCTGAATATTGATCGCAGCTTCTTTATATCGCACCTTTAGAAAATAAAAAAACGAAATTCAAAATTTTAAATTCTTCCATCTGTCAAGTAGCTCGTCTTGTCTTGTTATTTCCCTTGAAATAATAGGAAATTGAGTGAGTTTACGTATAAAGAAGGATTGTAGCTTAATTTTTGAGATAATTGGATGAAGGGTGAGCGTTTACTAGTTGAAAAATGGGCCCAACTTAAACCTACTCCTCTTTCCGCAAGTGAGAGGCATTCATCATTCTCGTTAACACCTAAAGCATTCCCGAATCCGATCAAGGGAATCCTTCGTCACGATGTAAGTGGCTTTTATAATTATTTACTTTATAATCATCTTATTGATCAATTCTAAAAAGAATATATACACAAAACTATCAAATATTTCAAAATATTGAATTTTTACATATTTTATGTTTCGTTCATTGTAAATAATCCATTTAGGTTAAAGGTAATCTTTCCAACTAATAGGAAAGAGCTGACTGCTTCCTTTCATTGATATGAGGGCATGTCACGCTTTTAGTTTTAAGTTTTCAGCTGAATATTGATCGCAGCTTCTTTATATCGCACCTTTAGAAAATAAAAAAACGAAATTCAAAATTTTAAATTCTTCCATCTGTCAAGTAGCTCGTCTTGTCTTGTTATTTCCCTTGAAATAATAGGAAATTGAGTGAGTTTACGTATAAAGAAGGATTGTAGCTTAATTTTTGAGATAATTGGATGAAGGGTGAGCGTTTACTAGTTGAAAAATGGGCCCAACTTAAACCTACTCCTCTTTCCGCAAGTGAGAGGCATTCATCATTCTCGTTAACACCTAAAGCATTCCCGAATCCGATCAAGGGAATCCTTCGTCACGATGTAAGTGGCTTTTATAATTATTTACTTTATAATCATCTTATTGATCAATTCTAAAAAGAATATATACACAAAACTATCAAATATTTCAAAATATTGAATTTTTACATATTTTATGTTTCGTTCATTGTAAATAATCCATTTAGGTTAAAGGTAATCTTTCCAACTAATAGGAAAGAGCTGACTGCTTCCTTTCATTGATATGAGGGCATGTCACGCTTTTAGTTTTAAGTTTTCAGCTGAATATTGATCGCAGCTTCTTTATATCGCACCTTTAGAAAATAAAAAAACGAAATTCAAAATTTTAAATTCTTCCATCTGTCAAGTAGCTCGTCTTGTCTTGTTATTTCCCTTGAAATAATAGGAAATTGAGTGAGTTTACGTATAAAGAAGGATTGTAGCTTAATTTTTGAGATAATTGGATGAAGGGTGAGCGTTTACTAGTTGAAAAATGGGCCCAACTTAAACCTACTCCTCTTTCCGCAAGTGAGAGGCATTCATCATTCTCGTTAACACCTAAAGCATTCCCGAATCCGATCAAGGGAATCCTTCGTCACGATGTAAGTGGCTTTTATAATTATTTACTTTATAATCATCTTATTGATCAATTCTAAAAAGAATATATACACAAAACTATCAAATATTTCAAAATATTGAATTTTTACATATTTTATGTTTCGTTCATTGTAAATAATCCATTTAGGTTAAAGGTAATCTTTCCAACTAATAGGAAAGAGCTGACTGCTTCCTTTCATTGATATGAGGGCATGTCACGCTTTTAGTTTTAAGTTTTCAGCTGAATATTGATCGCAGCTTCTTTATATCGCACCTTTAGAAAATAAAAAAACGAAATTCAAAATTTTAAATTCTTCCATCTGTCAAGTAGCTCGTCTTGTCTTGTTATTTCCCTTGAAATAATAGGAAATTGAGTGAGTTTACGTATAAAGAAGGATTGTAGCTTAATTTTTGAGATAATTGGATGAAGGGTGAGCGTTTACTAGTTGAAAAATGGGCCCAACTTAAACCTACTCCTCTTTCCGCAAGTGAGAGGCATTCATCATTCTCGTTAACACCTAAAGCATTCCCGAATCCGATCAAGGGAATCCTTCGTCACGATGTAAGTGGCTTTTATAATTATTTACTTTATAATCATCTTATTGATCAATTCTAAAAAGAATATATACACAAAACTATCAAATATTTCAAAATATTGAATTTTTACATATTTTATGTTTCGTTCATTGTAAATAATCCATTTAGGTTAAAGGTAATCTTTCCAACTAATAGGAAAGAGCTGACTGCTTCCTTTCATTGATATGAGGGCATGTCACGCTTTTAGTTTTAAGTTTTCAGCTGAATATTGATCGCAGCTTCTTTATATCGCACCTTTAGAAAATAAAAAAACGAAATTCAAAATTTTAAATTCTTCCATCTGTCAAGTAGCTCGTCTTGTCTTGTTATTTCCCTTGAAATAATAGGAAATTGAGTGAGTTTACGTATAAAGAAGGATTGTAGCTTAATTTTTGAGATAATTGGATGAAGGGTGAGCGTTTACTAGTTGAAAAATGGGCCCAACTTAAACCTACTCCTCTTTCCGCAAGTGAGAGGCATTCATCATTCTCGTTAACACCTAAAGCATTCCCGAATCCGATCAAGGGAATCCTTCGTCACGATGTAAGTGGCTTTTATAATTATTTACTTTATAATCATCTTATTGATCAATTCTAAAAAGAATATATACACAAAACTATCAAATATTTCAAAATATTGAATTTTTACATATTTTATGTTTCGTTCATTGTAAATAATCCATTTAGGTTAAAGGTAATCTTTCCAACTAATAGGAAAGAGCTGACTGCTTCCTTTCATTGATATGAGGGCATGTCACGCTTTTAGTTTTAAGTTTTCAGCTGAATATTGATCGCAGCTTCTTTATATCGCACCTTTAGAAAATAAAAAAACGAAATTCAAAATTTTAAATTCTTCCATCTGTCAAGTAGCTCGTCTTGTCTTGTTATTTCCCTTGAAATAATAGGAAATTGAGTGAGTTTACGTATAAAGAAGGATTGTAGCTTAATTTTTGAGATAATTGGATGAAGGGTGAGCGTTTACTAGTTGAAAAATGGGCCCAACTTAAACCTACTCCTCTTTCCGCAAGTGAGAGGCATTCATCATTCTCGTTAACACCTAAAGCATTCCCGAATCCGATCAAGGGAATCCTTCGTCACGATGTAAGTGGCTTTTATAATTATTTACTTTATAATCATCTTATTGATCAATTCTAAAAAGAATATATACACAAAACTATCAAATATTTCAAAATATTGAATTTTTACATATTTTATGTTTCGTTCATTGTAAATAATCCATTTAGGTTAAAGGTAATCTTTCCAACTAATAGGAAAGAGCTGACTGCTTCCTTTCATTGATATGAGGGCATGTCACGCTTTTAGTTTTAAGTTTTCAGCTGAATATTGATCGCAGCTTCTTTATATCGCACCTTTAGAAAATAAAAAAACGAAATTCAAAATTTTCAATTCTTCCATCTGTCAAGTAGCTCGTCTTGTCTTGTTATTTCCCTTGAAATAATAGGAAATTGAGTGAGTTTACGTATAAAGAAGGATTGTAGCTTAATTTTTGAGATAATTGGATGAAGGGTGAGCGTTTACTAGTTGAAAAATGGGCCCAACTTAAACCTACTCCTCTTTCCGCAAGTGAGAGGCATTCATCATTCTCGTTAACACCTAAAGCATTCCCGAATCCGATCAAGGGAATCCTTCGTCACGATGTAAGTGGCTTTTATAATTATTTACTTTATAATCATCTTATTGATCAATTCTAAAAAGAATATATACACAAAACTATCAAATATTTCAAAATATTGAATTTTTACATATTTTATGTTTCGTTCATTGTAAATAATCCATTTAGGTTAAAGGTAATCTTTCCAACTAATAGGAAAGAGCTGACTGCTTCCTTTCATTGATATGAGGGCATGTCACGCTTTTAGTTTTAAGTTTTCAGCTGAATATTGATCGCAGCTTCTTTATATCGCACCTTTAGAAAATAAAAAAACGAAATTCAAAATTTTAAATTCTTCCATCTGTCAAGTAGCTCGTCTTGTCTTGTTATTTCCCTTGAAATAATAGGAAATTGAGTGAGTTTACGTATAAAGAAGGATTGTAGCTTAATTTTTGAGATAATTGGATGAAGGGTGAGCGTTTACTAGTTGAAAAATGGGCCCAACTTAAACCTACTCCTCTTTCCGCAAGTGAGAGGCATTCATCATTCTCGTTAACACCTAAAGCATTCCCGAATCCGATCAAGGGAATCCTTCGTCACGATGTAAGTGGCTTTTATAATTATTTACTTTATAATCATCTTATTGATCAATTCTAAAAAGAATATATACACAAAACTATCAAATATTTCAAAATATTGAATTTTTACATATTTTATGTTTCGTTCATTGTAAATAATCCATTTAGGTTAAAGGTAATCTTTCCAACTAATAGGAAAGAGCTGACTGCTTCCTTTCATTGATATGAGGGCATGTCACGCTTTTAGTTTTAAGTTTTCAGCTGAATATTGATCGCAGCTTCTTTATATCGCACCTTTAGAAAATAAAAAAACGAAATTCAAAATTTTAAATTCTTCCATCTGTCAAGTAGCTCGTCTTGTCTTGTTATTTCCCTTGAAATAATAGGAAATTGAGTGAGTTTACGTATAAAGAAGGATTGTAGCTTAATTTTTGAGATAATTGGATGAAGGGTGAGCGTTTACTAGTTGAAAAATGGGCCCAACTTAAACCTACTCCTCTTTCCGCAAGTGAGAGGCATTCATCATTCTCGTTAACACCTAAAGCATTCCCGAATCCGATCAAGGGAATCCTTCGTCACGATGTAAGTGGCTTTTATAATTATTTACTTTATAATCATCTTATTGATCAATTCTAAAAAGAATATATACACAAAACTATCAAATATTTCAAAATATTGAATTTTTACATATTTTATGTTTCGTTCATTGTAAATAATCCATTTAGGTTAAAGGTAATCTTTCCAACTAATAGGAAAGAGCTGACTGCTTCCTTTCATTGATATGAGGGCATGTCACGCTTTTAGTTTTAAGTTTTCAGCTGAATATTGATCGCAGCTTCTTTATATCGCACCTTTAGAAAATAAAAAAACGAAATTCAAAATTTTAAATTCTTCCATCTGTCAAGTAGCTCGTCTTGTCTTGTTATTTCCCTTGAAATAATAGGAAATTGAGTGAGTTTACGTATAAAGAAGGATTGTAGCTTAATTTTTGAGATAATTGGATGAAGGGTGAGCGTTTACTAGTTGAAAAATGGGCCCAACTTAAACCTACTCCTCTTTCCGCAAGTGAGAGGCATTCATCATTCTCGTTAACACCTAAAGCATTCCCGAATCCGATCAAGGGAATCCTTCGTCACGATGTAAGTGGCTTTTATAATTATTTACTTTATAATCATCTTATTGATCAATTCTAAAAAGAATATATACACAAAACTATCAAATATTTCAAAATATTGAATTTTTACATATTTTATGTTTCGTTCATTGTAAATAATCCATTTAGGTTAAAGGTAATCTTTCCAACTAATAGGAAAGAGCTGACTGCTTCCTTTCATTGATATGAGGGCATGTCACGCTTTTAGTTTTAAGTTTTCAGCTGAATATTGATCGCAGCTTCTTTATATCGCACCTTTAGAAAATAAAAAAACGAAATTCAAAATTTTAAATTCTTCCATCTGTCAAGTAGCTCGTCTTGTCTTGTTATTTCCCTTGAAATAATAGGAAATTGAGTGAGTTTACGTATAAAGAAGGATTGTAGCTTAATTTTTGAGATAATTGGATGAAGGGTGAGCGTTTACTAGTTGAAAAATGGGCCCAACTTAAACCTACTCCTCTTTCCGCAAGTGAGAGGCATTCATCATTCTCGTTAACACCTAAAGCATTCCCGAATCCGATCAAGGGAATCCTTCGTCACGATGTAAGTGGCTTTTATAATTATTTACTTTATAATCATCTTATTGATCAATTCTAAAAAGAATATATACACAAAACTATCAAATATTTCAAAATATTGAATTTTTACATATTTTATGTTTCGTTCATTGTAAATAATCCATTTAGGTTAAAGGTAATCTTTCCAACTAATAGGAAAGAGCTGACTGCTTCCTTTCATTGATATGAGGGCATGTCACGCTTTTAGTTTTAAGTTTTCAGCTGAATATTGATCGCAGCTTCTTTATATCGCACCTTTAGAAAATAAAAAAACGAAATTCAAAATTTTAAATTCTTCCATCTGTCAAGTAGCTCGTCTTGTCTTGTTATTTCCCTTGAAATAATAGGAAATTGAGTGAGTTTACGTATAAAGAAGGATTGTAGCTTAATTTTTGAGATAATTGGATGAAGGGTGAGCGTTTACTAGTTGAAAAATGGGCCCAACTTAAACCTACTCCTCTTTCCGCAAGTGAGAGGCATTCATCATTCTCGTTAACACCTAAAGCATTCCCGAATCCGATCAAGGGAATCCTTCGTCACGATGTAAGTGGCTTTTATAATTATTTACTTTATAATCATCTTATTGATCAATTCTAAAAAGAATATATACACAAAACTATCAAATATTTCAAAATATTGAATTTTTACATATTTTATGTTTCGTTCATTGTAAATAATCCATTTAGGTTAAAGGTAATCTTTCCAACTAATAGGAAAGAGCTGACTGCTTCCTTTCATTGATATGAGGGCATGTCACGCTTTTAGTTTTAAGTTTTCAGCTGAATATTGATCGCAGCTTCTTTATATCGCACCTTTAGAAAATAATAAAACGAAATTCAAAATTTTAAATTCTTCCATCTGTCAAGTAGCTCGTCTTGTCTTGTTATTTCCCTTGAAATAATAGGAAATTGAGTGAGTTTACGTATAAAGAAGGATTGTAGCTTAATTTTTGAGATAATTGGATGAAGGGTGAGCGTTTACTAGTTGAAAAATGGGCCCAACTTAAACCTACTCCTCTTTCCGCAAGTGAGAGGCATTCATCATTCTCGTTAACACCTAAAGCATTCCCGAATCCGATCAAGGGAATCCTTCGTCACGATGTAAGTGGCTTTTATAATTATTTACTTTATAATCATCTTATTGATCAATTCTAAAAAGAATATATACACAAAACTATCAAATATTTCAAAATATTGAATTTTTACATATTTTATGTTTCGTTCATTGTAAATAATCCATTTAGGTTAAAGGTAATCTTTCCAACTAATAGGAAAGAGCTGACTGCTTCCTTTCATTGATATGAGGGCATGTCACGCTTTTAGTTTTAAGTTTTCAGCTGAATATTGATCGCAGCTTCTTTATATCGCACCTTTAGAAAATAAAAAAACGAAATTCAAAATTTTAAATTCTTCCATCTGTCAAGTAGCTCGTCTTGTCTTGTTATTTCCCTTGAAATAATAGGAAATTGAGTGAGTTTACGTATAAAGAAGGATTGTAGCTTAATTTGTGAGATAATTGGATGAAGGGTGAGCGTTTACTAGTTGAAAAATGGGCCCAACTTAAACCTACTCCTCTTTCCGCAAGTGAGAGGCATTCATCATTCTCGTTAACACCTAAAGCATTCCCGAATCCGATCAAGGGAATCCTTCGTCACGATGTAAGTGGCTTTTATAATTATTTACTTTATAATCATCTTATTGATCAATTCTAAAAAGAATATATACACAAAACTATCAAATATTTCAAAATATTGAATTTTTACATATTTTATGTTTCGTTCATTGTAAATAATCCATTTAGGTTAAAGGTAATCTTTCCAACTAATAGGAAAGAGCTGACTGCTTCCTTTCATTGATATGAGGGCATGTCACGCTTTTAGTTTTAAGTTTTCAGCTGAATATTGATCGCAGCTTCTTTATATCGCACCTTTAGAAAATAAAAAAACGAAATTCAAAATTTTAAATTCTTCCATCTGTCAAGTAGCTCGTCTTGTCTTGTTATTTCCCTTGAAATAATAGGAAATTGAGTGAGTTTACGTATAAAGAAGGATTGTAGCTTAATTTTTGAGATAATTGGATGAAGGGTGAGCGTTTACTAGTTGAAAAATGGGCCCAACTTAAACCTACTCCTCTTTCCGCAAGTGAGAGGCATTCATCATTCTCGTTAACACCTAAAGCATTCCCGAATCCGATCAAGGGAATCCTTCGTCACGATGTAAGTGGCTTTTATAATTATTTACTTTATAATCATCTTATTGATCAATTCTAAAAAGAATATATACACAAAACTATCAAATATTTCAAAATATTGAATTTTTACATATTTTATGTTTCGTTCATTGTAAATAATCCATTTAGGTTAAAGGTAATCTTTCCAACTAATAGGAAAGAGCTGACTGCTTCCTTTCATTGATATGAGGGCATGTCACGCTTTTAGTTTTAAGTTTTCAGCTGAATATTGATCGCAGCTTCTTTATATCGCACCTTTAGAAAATAAAAAAACGAAATTCAAAATTTTAAATTCTTCCATCTGTCAAGTAGCTCGTCTTGTCTTGTTATTTCCCTTGAAATAATAGGAAATTGAGTGAGTTTACGTATAAAGAAGGATTGTAGCTTAATTTTTGAGATAATTGGATGAAGGGTGAGCGTTTACTAGTTGAAAAATGGGCCCAACTTAAACCTACTCCTCTTTCCGCAAGTGAGAGGCATTCATCATTCTCGTTAACACCTAAAGCATTCCCGAATCCGATCAAGGGAATCCTTCGTCACGATGTAAGTGGCTTTTATAATTATTTACTTTATAATCATCTTATTGATCAATTCTAAAAAGAATATATACACAAAACTATCAAATATTTCAAAATATTGAATTTTTACATATTTTATGTTTCGTTCATTGTAAATAATCCATTTAGGTTAAAGGTAATCTTTCCAACTAATAGGAAAGAGCTGACTGCTTCCTTTCATTGATATGAGGGCATGTCACGCTTTTAGTTTTAAGTTTTCAGCTGAATATTGATCGCAGCTTCTTTATATCGCACCTTTAGAAAATAAAAAAACGAAATTCAAAATTTTAAATTCTTCCATCTGTCAAGTAGCTCGTCTTGTCTTGTTATTTCCCTTGAAATAATAGGAAATTGAGTGAGTTTACGTATAAAGAAGGATTGTAGCTTAATTTTTGAGATAATTGGATGAAGGGTGAGCGTTTACTAGTTGAAAAATGGGCCCAACTTAAACCTACTCCTCTTTCCGCAAGTGAGAGGCATTCATCATTCTCGTTAACACCTAAAGCATTCCCGAATCCGATCAAGGGAATCCTTCGTCACGATGTAAGTGGCTTTTATAATTATTTACTTTATAATCATCTTATTGATCAATTCTAAAAAGAATATATACACAAAACTATCAAATATTTCAAAATATTGAATTTTTACATATTTTATGTTTCGTTCATTGTAAATAATCCATTTAGGTTAAAGGTAATCTTTCCAACTAATAGGAAAGAGCTGACTGCTTCCTTTCATTGATATGAGGGCATGTCACGCTTTTAGTTTTAAGTTTTCAGCTGAATATTGATCGCAGCTTCTTTATATCGCACCTTTAGAAAATAAAAAAACGAAATTCAAAATTTTAAATTCTTCCATCTGTCAAGTAGCTCGTCTTGTCTTGTTATTTCCCTTGAAATAATAGGAAATTGAGTGAGTTTACGTATAAAGAAGGATTGTAGCTTAATTTTTGAGATAATTGGATGAAGGGTGAGCGTTTACTAGTTGAAAAATGGGCCCAACTTAAACCTACTCCTCTTTCCGCAAGTGAGAGGCATTCATCATTCTCGTTAACACCTAAAGCATTCCCGAATCCGATCAAGGGAATCCTTCGTCACGATGTAAGTGGCTTTTATAATTATTTACTTTATAATCATCTTATTGATCAATTCTAAAAAGAATATATACACAAAACTATCAAATATTTCAAAATATTGAATTTTTACATATTTTATGTTTCGTTCATTGTAAATAATCCATTTAGGTTAAAGGTAATCTTTCCAACTAATAGGAAAGAGCTGACTGCTTCCTTTCATTGATATGAGGGCATGTCACGCTTTTAGTTTTAAGTTTTCAGCTGAATATTGATCGCAGCTTCTTTATATCGCACCTTTAGAAAATAAAAAAACGAAATTCAAAATTTTAAATTCTTACATCTGTCAAGTAGCTCGTCTTGTCTTGTTATTTCCCTTGAAATAATAGGAAATTGAGTGAGTTTACGTATAAAGAAGGATTGTAGCTTAATTTTTGAGATAATTGGATGAAGGGTGAGCGTTTACTAGTTGAAAAATGGGCCCAACTTAAACCTACTCCTCTTTCCGCAAGTGAGAGGCATTCATCATTCTCGTTAACACCTAAAGCATTCCCGAATCCGATCAAGGGAATCCTTCGTCACGATGTAAGTGGCTTTTATAATTATTTACTTTATAATCATCTTATTGATCAATTCTAAAAAGAATATATACACAAAACTATCAAATATTTCAAAATATTGAATTTTTACATATTTTATGTTTCGTTCATTGTAAATAATCCATTTAGGTTAAAGGTAATCTTTCCAACTAATAGGAAAGAGCTGACTGCTTCCTTTCATTGATATGAGGGCATGTCACGCTTTTAGTTTTAAGTTTTCAGCTGAATATTGATCGCAGCTTCTTTATATCGCACCTTTAGAAAATAAAAAAACGAAATTCAAAATTTTAAATTCTTCCATCTGTCAAGTAGCTCGTCTTGTCTTGTTATTTCCCTTGAAATAATAGGAAATTGAGTGAGTTTACGTATAAAGAAGGATTGTAGCTTAATTTTTGAGATAATTGGATGAAGGGTGAGCGTTTACTAGTTGAAAAATGGGCCCAACTTAAACCTACTCCTCTTTCCGCAAGTGAGAGGCATTCATCATTCTCGTTAACACCTAAAGCATTCCCGAATCCGATCAAGGGAATCCTTCGTCACGATGTAAGTGGCTTTTATAATTATTTACTTTATAATCATCTTATTGATCAATTCTAAAAAGAATATATACACAAAACTATCAAATATTTCAAAATATTGAATTTTTACATATTTTATGTTTCGTTCATTGTAAATAATCCATTTAGGTTAAAGGTAATCTTTCCAACTAATAGGAAAGAGCTGACTGCTTCCTTTCATTGATATGAGGGCATGTCACGCTTTTAGTTTTAAGTTTTCAGCTGAATATTGATCGCAGCTTCTTTATATCGCACCTTTAGAAAATAAAAAAACGAAATTCAAAATTTTAAATTCTTCCATCTGTCAAGTAGCTCGTCTTGTCTTGTTATTTCCCTTGAAATAATAGGAAATTGAGTGAGTTTACGTATAAAGAAGGATTGTAGCTTAATTTTTGAGATAATTGGATGAAGGGTGAGCGTTTACTAGTTGAAAAATGGGCCCAACTTAAACCTACTCCTCTTTCCGCAAGTGAGAGGCATTCATCATTCTCGTTAACACCTAAAGCATTCCCGAATCCGATCAAGGGAATCCTTCGTCACGATGTAAGTGGCTTTTATAATTATTTACTTTATAATCATCTTATTGATCAATTCTAAAAAGAATATATACACAAAACTATCAAATATTTCAAAATATTGAATTTTTACATATTTTATGTTTCGTTCATTGTAAATAATCCATTTAGGTTAAAGGTAATCTTTCCAACTAATAGGAAAGAGCTGACTGCTTCCTTTCATTGATATGAGGGCATGTCACGCTTTTAGTTTTAAGTTTTCAGCTGAATATTGATCGCAGCTTCTTTATATCGCACCTTTAGAAAATAAAAAAACGAAATTCAAAATTTTAAATTCTTCCATCTGTCAAGTAGCTCGTCTTGTCTTGTTATTTCCCTTGAAATAATAGGAAATTGAGTGAGTTTACGTATAAAGAAGGATTGTAGCTTAATTTTTGAGATAATTGGATGAAGGGTGAGCGTTTACTAGTTGAAAAATGGGCCCAACTTAAACCTACTCCTCTTTCCGCAAGTGAGAGGCATTCATCATTCTCGTTAACACCTAAAGCATTCCCGAATCCGATCAAGGGAATCCTTCGTCACGATGTAAGTGGCTTTTATAATTATTTACTTTATAATCATCTTATTGATCAATTCTAAAAAGAATATATACACAAAACTATCAAATATTTCAAAATATTGAATTTTTACATATTTTATGTTTCGTTCATTGTAAATAATCCATTTAGGTTAAAGGTAATCTTTCCAACTAATAGGAAAGAGCTGACTGCTTCCTTTCATTGATATGAGGGCATGTCACGCTTTTAGTTTTAAGTTTTCAGCTGAATATTGATCGCAGCTTCTTTATATCGCACCTTTAGAAAATAATAAAACGAAATTCAAAATTTTAAATTCTTCCATCTGTCAAGTAGCTCGTCTTGTCTTGTTATTTCCCTTGAAATAATAGGAAATTGAGTGAGTTTACGTATAAAGAAGGATTGTAGCTTAATTTTTGAGATAATTGGATGAAGGGTGAGCGTTTACTAGTTGAAAAATGGGCCCAACTTAAACCTACTCCTCTTTCCGCAAGTGAGAGGCATTCATCATTCTCGTTAACACCTAAAGCATTCCCGAATCCGATCAAGGGAATCCTTCGTCACGATGTAAGTGGCTTTTATAATTATTTACTTTATAATCATCTTATTGATCAATTCTAAAAAGAATATATACACAAAACTATCAAATATTTCAAAATATTGAATTTTTACATATTTTATGTTTCGTTCATTGTAAATAATCCATTTAGGTTAAAGGTAATCTTTCCAACTAATAGGAAAGAGCTGACTGCTTCCTTTCATTGATATGAGGGCATGTCACGCTTTTAGTTTTAAGTTTTCAGCTGAATATTGATCGCAGCTTCTTTATATCGCACCTTTAGAAAATAAAAAAACGAAATTCAAAATTTTAAATTCTTCCATCTGTCAAGTAGCTCGTCTTGTCTTGTTATTTCCCTTGAAATAATAGGAAATTGAGTGAGTTTACGTATAAAGAAGGATTGTAGCTTAATTTGTGAGATAATTGGATGAAGGGTGAGCGTTTACTAGTTGAAAAATGGGCCCAACTTAAACCTACTCCTCTTTCCGCAAGTGAGAGGCATTCATCATTCTCGTTAACACCTAAAGCATTCCCGAATCCGATCAAGGGAATCCTTCGTCACGATGTAAGTGGCTTTTATAATTATTTACTTTATAATCATCTTATTGATCAATTCTAAAAAGAATATATACACAAAACTATCAAATATTTCAAAATATTGAATTTTTACATATTTTATGTTTCGTTCATTGTAAATAATCCATTTAGGTTAAAGGTAATCTTTCCAACTAATAGGAAAGAGCTGACTGCTTCCTTTCATTGATATGAGGGCATGTCACGCTTTTAGTTTTAAGTTTTCAGCTGAATATTGATCGCAGCTTCTTTATATCGCACCTTTAGAAAATAAAAAAACGAAATTCAAAATTTTAAATTCTTCCATCTGTCAAGTAGCTCGTCTTGTCTTGTTATTTCCCTTGAAATAATAGGAAATTGAGTGAGTTTACGTATAAAGAAGGATTGTAGCTTAATTTTTGAGATAATTGGATGAAGGGTGAGCGTTTACTAGTTGAAAAATGGGCCCAACTTAAACCTACTCTTCTTTCCGCAAGTGAGAGGCATTCATCATTCTCGTTAACACCTAAAGCATTCCCGAATCCGATCAAGGGAATCCTTCGTCACGATGTAAGTGGCTTTTATAATTATTTACTTTATAATCATCTTATTGATCAATTCTAAAAAGAATATATACACAAAACTATCAAATATTTCAAAATATTGAATTTTTACATATTTTATGTTTCGTTCATTGTAAATAATCCATTTAGGTTAAAGGTAATCTTTCCAACTAATAGGAAAGAGCTGACTGCTTCCTTTCATTGATATGAGGGCATGTCACGCTTTTAGTTTTAAGTTTTCAGCTGAATATTGATCGCAGCTTCTTTATATCGCACCTTTAGAAAATAAAAAAACGAAATTCAAAATTTTAAATTCTTCCATCTGTCAAGTAGCTCGTCTTGTCTTGTTATTTCCCTTGAAATAATAGGAAATTGAGTGAGTTTACGTATAAAGAAGGATTGTAGCTTAATTTTTGAGATAATTGGATGAAGGGTGAGCGTTTACTAGTTGAAAAATGGGCCCAACTTAAACCTACTCCTCTTTCCGCAAGTGAGAGGCATTCATCATTCTCGTTAACACCTAAAGCATTCCCGAATCCGATCAAGGGAATCCTTCGTCACGATGTAAGTGGCTTTTATAATTATTTACTTTATAATCATCTTATTGATCAATTCTAAAAAGAATATATACACAAAACTATCAAATATTTCAAAATATTGAATTTTTACATATTTTATGTTTCGTTCATTGTAAATAATCCATTTAGGTTAAAGGTAATCTTTCCAACTAATAGGAAAGAGCTGACTGCTTCCTTTCATTGATATGAGGGCATGTCACGCTTTTAGTTTTAAGTTTTCAGCTGAATATTGATCGCAGCTTCTTTATATCGCACCTTTAGAAAATAAAAAAACGAAATTCAAAATTTTAAATTCTTCCATCTGTCAAGTAGCTCGTCTTGTCTTGTTATTTCCCTTGAAATAATAGGAAATTGAGTGAGTTTACGTATAAAGAAGGATTGTAGCTTAATTTTTGAGATAATTGGATGAAGGGTGAGCGTTTACTAGTTGAAAAATGGGCCCAACTTAAACCTACTCCTCTTTCCGCAAGTGAGAGGCATTCATCATTCTCGTTAACACCTAAAGCATTCCCGAATCCGATCAAGGGAATCCTTCGTCACGATGTAAGTGGCTTTTATAATTATTTACTTTATAATCATCTTATTGATCAATTCTAAAAAGAATATATACACAAAACTATCAAATATTTCAAAATATTGAATTTTTACATATTTTATGTTTCGTTCATTGTAAATAATCCATTTAGGTTAAAGGTAATCTTTCCAACTAATAGGAAAGAGCTGACTGCTTCCTTTCATTGATATGAGGGCATGTCACGCTTTTAGTTTTAAGTTTTCAGCTGAATATTGATCGCAGCTTCTTTATATCGCACCTTTAGAAAATAAAAAAACGAAATTCAAAATTTTAAATTCTTCCATCTGTCAAGTAGCTCGTCTTGTCTTGTTATTTCCCTTGAAATAATAGGAAATTGAGTGAGTTTACGTATAAAGAAGGATTGTAGCTTAATTTTTGAGATAATTGGATGAAGGGTGAGCGTTTACTAGTTGAAAAATGGGCCCAACTTAAACCTACTCCTCTTTCCGCAAGTGAGAGGCATTCATCATTCTCGTTAACACCTAAAGCATTCCCGAATCCGATCAAGGGAATCCTTCGTCACGATGTAAGTGGCTTTTATAATTATTTACTTTATAATCATCTTATTGATCAATTCTAAAAAGAATATATACACAAAACTATCAAATATTTCAAAATATTGAATTTTTACATATTTTATGTTTCGTTCATTGTAAATAATCCATTTAGGTTAAAGGTAATCTTTCCAACTAATAGGAAAGAGCTGACTGCTTCCTTTCATTGATATGAGGGCATGTCACGCTTTTAGTTTTAAGTTTTCAGCTGAATATTGATCGCAGCTTCTTTATATCGCACCTTTAGAAAATAAAAAAACGAAATTCAAAATTTTAAATTCTTCCATCTGTCAAGTAGCTCGTCTTGTCTTGTTATTTCCCTTGAAATAATAGGAAATTGAGTGAGTTTACGTATAAAGAAGGATTGTAGCTTAATTTTTGAGATAATTGGATGAAGGGTGAGCGTTTACTAGTTGAAAAATGGGCCCAACTTAAACCTACTCCTCTTTCCGCAAGTGAGAGGCATTCATCATTCTCGTTAACACCTAAAGCATTCCCGAATCCGATCAAGGGAATCCTTCGTCACGATGTAAGTGGCTTTTATAATTATTTACTTTATAATCATCTTATTGATCAATTCTAAAAAGAATATATACACAAAACTATCAAATATTTCAAAATATTGAATTTTTACATATTTTATGTTTCGTTCATTGTAAATAATCCATTTAGGTTAAAGGTAATCTTTCCAACTAATAGGAAAGAGCTGACTGCTTCCTTTCATTGATATGAGGGCATGTCACGCTTTTAGTTTTAAGTTTTCAGCTGAATATTGATCGCAGCTTCTTTATATCGCACCTTTAGAAAATAATAAAACGAAATTCAAAATTTTAAATTCTTCCATCTGTCAAGTAGCTCGTCTTGTCTTGTTATTTCCCTTGAAATAATAGGAAATTGAGTGAGTTTACGTATAAAGAAGGATTGTAGCTTAATTTTTGAGATAATTGGATGAAGGGTGAGCGTTTACTAGTTGAAAAATGGGCCCAACTTAAACCTACTCCTCTTTCCGCAAGTGAGAGGCATTCATCATTCTCGTTAACACCTAAAGCATTCCCGAATCCGATCAAGGGAATCCTTCGTCACGATGTAAGTGGCTTTTATAATTATTTACTTTATAATCATCTTATTGATCAATTCTAAAAAGAATATATACACAAAACTATCAAATATTTCAAAATATTGAATTTTTACATATTTTATGTTTCGTTCATTGTAAATAATCCATTTAGGTTAAAGGTAATCTTTCCAACTAATAGGAAAGAGCTGACTGCTTCCTTTCATTGATATGAGGGCATGTCACGCTTTTAGTTTTAAGTTTTCAGCTGAATATTGATCGCAGCTTCTTTATATCGCACCTTTAGAAAATAAAAAAACGAAATTCAAAATTTTAAATTCTTCCATCTGTCAAGTAGCTCGTCTTGTCTTGTTATTTCCCTTGAAATAATAGGAAATTGAGTGAGTTTACGTATAAAGAAGGATTGTAGCTTAATTTGTGAGATAATTGGATGAAGGGTGAGCGTTTACTAGTTGAAAAATGGGCCCAACTTAAACCTACTCCTCTTTCCGCAAGTGAGAGGCATTCATCATTCTCGTTAACACCTAAAGCATTCCCGAATCCGATCAAGGGAATCCTTCGTCACGATGTAAGTGGCTTTTATAATTATTTACTTTATAATCATCTTATTGATCAATTCTAAAAAGAATATATACACAAAACTATCAAATATTTCAAAATATTGAATTTTTACATATTTTATGTTTCGTTCATTGTAAATAATCCATTTAGGTTAAAGGTAATCTTTCCAACTAATAGGAAAGAGCTGACTGCTTCCTTTCATTGATATGAGGGCATGTCACGCTTTTAGTTTTAAGTTTTCAGCTGAATATTGATCGCAGCTTCTTTATATCGCACCTTTAGAAAATAAAAAAACGAAATTCAAAATTTTAAATTCTTCCATCTGTCAAGTAGCTCGTCTTGTCTTGTTATTTCCCTTGAAATAATAGGAAATTGAGTGAGTTTACGTATAAAGAAGGATTGTAGCTTAATTTTTGAGATAATTGGATGAAGGGTGAGCGTTTACTAGTTGAAAAATGGGCCCAACTTAAACCTACTCTTCTTTCCGCAAGTGAGAGGCATTCATCATTCTCGTTAACACCTAAAGCATTCCCGAATCCGATCAAGGGAATCCTTCGTCACGATGTAAGTGGCTTTTATAATTATTTACTTTATAATCATCTTATTGATCAATTCTAAAAAGAATATATACACAAAACTATCAAATATTTCAAAATATTGAATTTTTACATATTTTATGTTTCGTTCATTGTAAATAATCCATTTAGGTTAAAGGTAATCTTTCCAACTAATAGGAAAGAGCTGACTGCTTCCTTTCATTGATATGAGGGCATGTCACGCTTTTAGTTTTAAGTTTTCAGCTGAATATTGATCGCAGCTTCTTTATATCGCACCTTTAGAAAATAAAAAAACGAAATTCAAAATTTTAAATTCTTCCATCTGTCAAGTAGCTCGTCTTGTCTTGTTATTTCCCTTGAAATAATAGGAAATTGAGTGAGTTTACGTATAAAGAAGGATTGTAGCTTAATTTTTGAGATAATTGGATGAAGGGTGAGCGTTTACTAGTTGAAAAATGGGCCCAACTTAAACCTACTCCTCTTTCCGCAAGTGAGAGGCATTCATCATTCTCGTTAACACCTAAAGCATTCCCGAATCCGATCAAGGGAATCCTTCGTCACGATGTAAGTGGCTTTTATAATTATTTACTTTATAATCATCTTATTGATCAATTCTAAAAAGAATATATACACAAAACTATCAAATATTTCAAAATATTGAATTTTTACATATTTTATGTTTCGTTCATTGTAAATAATCCATTTAGGTTAAAGGTAATCTTTCCAACTAATAGGAAAGAGCTGACTGCTTCCTTTCATTGATATGAGGGCATGTCACGCTTTTAGTTTTAAGTTTTCAGCTGAATATTGATCGCAGCTTCTTTATATCGCACCTTTAGAAAATAAAAAAACGAAATTCAAAATTTTAAATTCTTCCATCTGTCAAGTAGCTCGTCTTGTCTTGTTATTTCCCTTGAAATAATAGGAAATTGAGTGAGTTTACGTATAAAGAAGGATTGTAGCTTAATTTTTGAGATAATTGGATGAAGGGTGAGCGTTTACTAGTTGAAAAATGGGCCCAACTTAAACCTACTCCTCTTTCCGCAAGTGAGAGGCATTCATCATTCTCGTTAACACCTAAAGCATTCCCGAATCCGATCAAGGGAATCCTTCGTCACGATGTAAGTGGCTTTTATAATTATTTACTTTATAATCATCTTATTGATCAATTCTAAAAAGAATATATACACAAAACTATCAAATATTTCAAAATATTGAATTTTTACATATTTTATGTTTCGTTCATTGTAAATAATCCATTTAGGTTAAAGGTAATCTTTCCAACTAATAGGAAAGAGCTGACTGCTTCCTTTCATTGATATGAGGGCATGTCACGCTTTTAGTTTTAAGTTTTCAGCTGAATATTGATCGCAGCTTCTTTATATCGCACCTTTAGAAAATAAAAAAACGAAATTCAAAATTTTAAATTCTTCCATCTGTCAAGTAGCTCGTCTTGTCTTGTTATTTCCCTTGAAATAATAGGAAATTGAGTGAGTTTACGTATAAAGAAGGATTGTAGCTTAATTTTTGAGATAATTGGATGAAGGGTGAGCGTTTACTAGTTGAAAAATGGGCCCAACTTAAACCTACTCCTCTTTCCGCAAGTGAGAGGCATTCATCATTCTCGTTAACACCTAAAGCATTCCCGAATCCGATCAAGGGAATCCTTCGTCACGATGTAAGTGGCTTTTATAATTATTTACTTTATAATCATCTTATTGATCAATTCTAAAAAGAATATATACACAAAACTATCAAATATTTCAAAATATTGAATTTTTACATATTTTATGTTTCGTTCATTGTAAATAATCCATTTAGGTTAAAGGTAATCTTTCCAACTAATAGGAAAGAGCTGACTGCTTCCTTTCATTGATATGAGGGCATGTCACGCTTTTAGTTTTAAGTTTTCAGCTGAATATTGATCGCAGCTTCTTTATATCGCACCTTTAGAAAATAAAAAAACGAAATTCAAAATTTTCAATTCTTCCATCTGTCAAGTACCTCGTCTTGTCTTGTTATTTCCCTTGAAATAATAGGAAATTGAGTGAGTTTACGTATAAAGAAGGATTGTAGCTTAATTTTTGAGATAATTGGATGAAGGGTGAGCGTTTACTAGTTGAAAAATGGGCCCAACTTAAACCTACTCCTCTTTCCGCAAGTGAGAGGCATTCATCATTCTCGTTAACACCTAAAGCATTCCCGAATCCGATCAAGGGAATCCTTCGTCACGATGTAAGTGGCTTTTATAATTATTTACTTTATAATCATCTTATTGATCAATTCTAAAAAGAATATATACACAAAACTATCAAATATTTCAAAATATTGAATTTTTACATATTTTATGTTTCGTTCATTGTAAATAATCCATTTAGGTTAAAGGTAATCTTTCCAACTAATAGGAAAGAGCTGACTGCTTCCTTTCATTGATATGAGGGCATGTCACGCTTTTAGTTTTAAGTTTTCAGCTGAATATTGATCGCAGCTTCTTTATATCGCACCTTTAGAAAATAAAAAAACGAAATTCAAAATTTTAAATTCTTCCATCTGTCAAGTAGCTCGTCTTGTCTTGTTATTTCCCTTGAAATAATAGGAAATTGAGTGAGTTTACGTATAAAGAAGGATTGTAGCTTAATTTTTGAGATAATTGGATGAAGGGTGAGCGTTTACTAGTTGAAAAATGGGCCCAACTTAAACCTACTCCTCTTTCCGCAAGTGAGAGGCATTCATCATTCTCGTTAACACCTAAAGCATTCCCGAATCCGATCAAGGGAATCCTTCGTCACGATGTAAGTGGCTTTTATAATTATTTACTTTATAATCATCTTATTGATCAATTCTAAAAAGAATATATACACAAAACTATCAAATATTTCAAAATATTGAATTTTTACATATTTTATGTTTCGTTCATTGTAAATAATCCATTTAGGTTAAAGGTAATCTTTCCAACTAATAGGAAAGAGCTGACTGCTTCCTTTCATTGATATGAGGGCATGTCACGCTTTTAGTTTTAAGTTTTCAGCTGAATATTGATCGCAGCTTCTTTATATCGCACCTTTAGAAAATAAAAAAACGAAATTCAAAATTTTAAATTCTTCCATCTGTCAAGTAGCTCGTCTTGTCTTGTTATTTCCCTTGAAATAATAGGAAATTGAGTGAGTTTACGTATAAAGAAGGATTGTAGCTTAATTTTTGAGATAATTGGATGAAGGGTGAGCGTTTACTAGTTGAAAAATGGGCCCAACTTAAACCTACTCCTCTTTCCGCAAGTGAGAGGCATTCATCATTCTCGTTAACACCTAAAGCATTCCCGAATCCGATCAAGGGAATCCTTCGTCACGATGTAAGTGGCTTTTATAATTATTTACTTTATAATCATCTTATTGATCAATTCTAAAAAGAATATATACACAAAACTATCAAATATTTCAAAATATTGAATTTTTACATATTTTATGTTTCGTTCATTGTAAATAATCCATTTAGGTTAAAGGTAATCTTTCCAACTAATAGGAAAGAGCTGACTGCTTCCTTTCATTGATATGAGGGCATGTCACGCTTTTAGTTTTAAGTTTTCAGCTGAATATTGATCGCAGCTTCTTTATATCGCACCTTTAGAAAATAAAAAAACGAAATTCAAAATTTTAAATTCTTACATCTGTCAAGTAGCTCGTCTTGTCTTGTTATTTCCCTTGAAATAATAGGAAATTGAGTGAGTTTACGTATAAAGAAGGATTGTAGCTTAATTTTTGAGATAATTGGATGAAGGGTGAGCGTTTACTAGTTGAAAAATGGGCCCAACTTAAACCTACTCCTCTTTCCGCAAGTGAGAGGCATTCATCATTCTCGTTAACACCTAAAGCATTCCCGAATCCGATCAAGGGAATCCTTCGTCACGATGTAAGTGGCTTTTATAATTATTTACTTTATAATCATCTTATTGATCAATTCTAAAAAGAATATATACACAAAACTATCAAATATTTCAAAATATTGAATTTTTACATATTTTATGTTTCGTTCATTGTAAATAATCCATTTAGGTTAAAGGTAATCTTTCCAACTAATAGGAAAGAGCTGACTGCTTCCTTTCATTGATATGAGGGCATGTCACGCTTTTAGTTTTAAGTTTTCAGCTGAATATTGATCGCAGCTTCTTTATATCGCACCTTTAGAAAATAAAAAAACGAAATTCAAAATTTTAAATTCTTCCATCTGTCAAGTAGCTCGTCTTGTCTTGTTATTTCCCTTGAAATAATAGGAAATTGAGTGAGTTTACGTATAAAGAAGGATTGTAGCTTAATTTTTGAGATAATTGGATGAAGGGTGAGCGTTTACTAGTTGAAAAATGGGCCCAACTTAAACCTACTCCTCTTTCCGCAAGTGAGAGGCATTCATCATTCTCGTTAACACCTAAAGCATTCCCGAATCCGATCAAGGGAATCCTTCGTCACGATGTAAGTGGCTTTTATAATTATTTACTTTATAATCATCTTATTGATCAATTCTAAAAAGAATATATACACAAAACTATCAAATATTTCAAAATATTGAATTTTTACATATTTTATGTTTCGTTCATTGTAAATAATCCATTTAGGTTAAAGGTAATCTTTCCAACTAATAGGAAAGAGCTGACTGCTTCCTTTCATTGATATGAGGGCATGTCACGCTTTTAGTTTTAAGTTTTCAGCTGAATATTGATCGCAGCTTCTTTATATCGCACCTTTAGAAAATAAAAAAACGAAATTCAAAATTTTAAATTCTTCCATCTGTCAAGTAGCTCGTCTTGTCTTGTTATTTCCCTTGAAATAATAGGAAATTGAGTGAGTTTACGTATAAAGAAGGATTGTAGCTTAATTTTTGAGATAATTGGATGAAGGGTGAGCGTTTACTAGTTGAAAAATGGGCCCAACTTAAACCTACTCCTCTTTCCGCAAGTGAGAGGCATTCATCATTCTCGTTAACACCTAAAGCATTCCCGAATCCGATCAAGGGAATCCTTCGTCACGATGTAAGTGGCTTTTATAATTATTTACTTTATAATCATCTTATTGATCAATTCTAAAAAGAATATATACACAAAACTATCAAATATTTCAAAATATTGAATTTTTACATATTTTATGTTTCGTTCATTGTAAATAATCCATTTAGGTTAAAGGTAATCTTTCCAACTAATAGGAAAGAGCTGACTGCTTCCTTTCATTGATATGAGGGCATGTCACGCTTTTAGTTTTAAGTTTTCAGCTGAATATTGATCGCAGCTTCTTTATATCGCACCTTTAGAAAATAAAAAAACGAAATTCAAAATTTTAAATTCTTCCATCTGTCAAGTAGCTCGTCTTGTCTTGTTATTTCCCTTGAAATAATAGGAAATTGAGTGAGTTTACGTATAAAGAAGGATTGTAGCTTAATTTTTGAGATAATTGGATGAAGGGTGAGCGTTTACTAGTTGAAAAATGGGCCCAACTTAAACCTACTCCTCTTTCCGCAAGTGAGAGGCATTCATCATTCTCGTTAACACCTAAAGCATTCCCGAATCCGATCAAGGGAATCCTTCGTCACGATGTAAGTGGCTTTTATAATTATTTACTTTATAATCATCTTATTGATCAATTCTAAAAAGAATATATACACAAAACTATCAAATATTTCAAAATATTGAATTTTTACATATTTTATGTTTCGTTCATTGTAAATAATCCATTTAGGTTAAAGGTAATCTTTCCAACTAATAGGAAAGAGCTGACTGCTTCCTTTCATTGATATGAGGGCATGTCACGCTTTTAGTTTTAAGTTTTCAGCTGAATATTGATCGCAGCTTCTTTATATCGCACCTTTAGAAAATAATAAAACGAAATTCAAAATTTTAAATTCTTCCATCTGTCAAGTAGCTCGTCTTGTCTTGTTATTTCCCTTGAAATAATAGGAAATTGAGTGAGTTTACGTATAAAGAAGGATTGTAGCTTAATTTTTGAGATAATTGGATGAAGGGTGAGCGTTTACTAGTTGAAAAATGGGCCCAACTTAAACCTACTCCTCTTTCCGCAAGTGAGAGGCATTCATCATTCTCGTTAACACCTAAAGCATTCCCGAATCCGATCAAGGGAATCCTTCGTCACGATGTAAGTGGCTTTTATAATTATTTACTTTATAATCATCTTATTGATCAATTCTAAAAAGAATATATACACAAAACTATCAAATATTTCAAAATATTGAATTTTTACATATTTTATGTTTCGTTCATTGTAAATAATCCATTTAGGTTAAAGGTAATCTTTCCAACTAATAGGAAAGAGCTGACTGCTTCCTTTCATTGATATGAGGGCATGTCACGCTTTTAGTTTTAAGTTTTCAGCTGAATATTGATCGCAGCTTCTTTATATCGCACCTTTAGAAAATAAAAAAACGAAATTCAAAATTTTAAATTCTTCCATCTGTCAAGTAGCTCGTCTTGTCTTGTTATTTCCCTTGAAATAATAGGAAATTGAGTGAGTTTACGTATAAAGAAGGATTGTAGCTTAATTTGTGAGATAATTGGATGAAGGGTGAGCGTTTACTAGTTGAAAAATGGGCCCAACTTAAACCTACTCCTCTTTCCGCAAGTGAGAGGCATTCATCATTCTCGTTAACACCTAAAGCATTCCCGAATCCGATCAAGGGAATCCTTCGTCACGATGTAAGTGGCTTTTATAATTATTTACTTTATAATCATCTTATTGATCAATTCTAAAAAGAATATATACACAAAACTATCAAATATTTCAAAATATTGAATTTTTACATATTTTATGTTTCGTTCATTGTAAATAATCCATTTAGGTTAAAGGTAATCTTTCCAACTAATAGGAAAGAGCTGACTGCTTCCTTTCATTGATATGAGGGCATGTCACGCTTTTAGTTTTAAGTTTTCAGCTGAATATTGATCGCAGCTTCTTTATATCGCACCTTTAGAAAATAAAAAAACGAAATTCAAAATTTTAAATTCTTCCATCTGTCAAGTAGCTCGTCTTGTCTTGTTATTTCCCTTGAAATAATAGGAAATTGAGTGAGTTTACGTATAAAGAAGGATTGTAGCTTAATTTTTGAGATAATTGGATGAAGGGTGAGCGTTTACTAGTTGAAAAATGGGCCCAACTTAAACCTACTCTTCTTTCCGCAAGTGAGAGGCATTCATCATTCTCGTTAACACCTAAAGCATTCCCGAATCCGATCAAGGGAATCCTTCGTCACGATGTAAGTGGCTTTTATAATTATTTACTTTATAATCATCTTATTGATCAATTCTAAAAAGAATATATACACAAAACTATCAAATATTTCAAAATATTGAATTTTTACATATTTTATGTTTCGTTCATTGTAAATAATCCATTTAGGTTAAAGGTAATCTTTCCAACTAATAGGAAAGAGCTGACTGCTTCCTTTCATTGATATGAGGGCATGTCACGCTTTTAGTTTTAAGTTTTCAGCTGAATATTGATCGCAGCTTCTTTATATCGCACCTTTAGAAAATAAAAAAACGAAATTCAAAATTTTAAATTCTTCCATCTGTCAAGTAGCTCGTCTTGTCTTGTTATTTCCCTTGAAATAATAGGAAATTGAGTGAGTTTACGTATAAAGAAGGATTGTAGCTTAATTTTTGAGATAATTGGATGAAGGGTGAGCGTTTACTAGTTGAAAAATGGGCCCAACTTAAACCTACTCCTCTTTCCGCAAGTGAGAGGCATTCATCATTCTCGTTAACACCTAAAGCATTCCCGAATCCGATCAAGGGAATCCTTCGTCACGATGTAAGTGGCTTTTATAATTATTTACTTTATAATCATCTTATTGATCAATTCTAAAAAGAATATATACACAAAACTATCAAATATTTCAAAATATTGAATTTTTACATATTTTATGTTTCGTTCATTGTAAATAATCCATTTAGGTTAAAGGTAATCTTTCCAACTAATAGGAAAGAGCTGACTGCTTCCTTTCATTGATATGAGGGCATGTCACGCTTTTAGTTTTAAGTTTTCAGCTGAATATTGATCGCAGCTTCTTTATATCGCACCTTTAGAAAATAAAAAAACGAAATTCAAAATTTTAAATTCTTCCATCTGTCAAGTAGCTCGTCTTGTCTTGTTATTTCCCTTGAAATAATAGGAAATTGAGTGAGTTTACGTATAAAGAAGGATTGTAGCTTAATTTTTGAGATAATTGGATGAAGGGTGAGCGTTTACTAGTTGAAAAATGGGCCCAACTTAAACCTACTCCTCTTTCCGCAAGTGAGAGGCATTCATCATTCTCGTTAACACCTAAAGCATTCCCGAATCCGATCAAGGGAATCCTTCGTCACGATGTAAGTGGCTTTTATAATTATTTACTTTATAATCATCTTATTGATCAATTATAAAAAGAATATATACACAAAACTATCAAATATTTCAAAATATTGAATTTTTACATATTTTATGTTTCGTTCATTGTAAATAATCCATTTAGGTTAAAGGTAATCTTTCCAACTAATAGGAAAGAGCTGACTGCTTCCTTTCATTGATATGAGGGCATGTCACGCTTTTAGTTTTAAGTTTTCAGCTGAATATTGATCGCAGCTTCTTTATATCGCACCTTTAGAAAATAAAAAAACGAAATTCAAAATTTTAAATTCTTCCATCTGTCAAGTAGCTCGTCTTGTCTTGTTATTTCCCTTGAAATAATAGGAAATTGAGTGAGTTTACGTATAAAGAAGGATTGTAGCTTAATTTTTGAGATAATTGGATGAAGGGTGAGCGTTTACTAGTTGAAAAATGGGCCCAACTTAAACCTACTCCTCTTTCCGCAAGTGAGAGGCATTCATCATTCTCGTTAACACCTAAAGCATTCCCGAATCCGATCAAGGGAATCCTTCGTCACGATGTAAGTGGCTTTTATAATTATTTACTTTATAATCATCTTATTGATCAATTCTAAAAAGAATATATACACAAAACTATCAAATATTTCAAAATATTGAATTTTTACATATTTTATGTTTCGTTCATTGTAAATAATCCATTTAGGTTAAAGGTAATCTTTCCAACTAATAGGAAAGAGCTGACTGCTTCCTTTCATTGATATGAGGGCATGTCACGCTTTTAGTTTTAAGTTTTCAGCTGAATATTGATCGCAGCTTCTTTATATCGCACCTTTAGAAAATAAAAAAACGAAATTCAAAATTTTCAATTCTTCCATCTGTCAAGTAGCTCGTCTTGTCTTGTTATTTCCCTTGAAATAATAGGAAATTGAGTGAGTTTACGTATAAAGAAGGATTGTAGCTTAATTTTTGAGATAATTGGATGAAGGGTGAGCGTTTACTAGTTGAAAAATGGGCCCAACTTAAACCTACTCCTCTTTCCGCAAGTGAGAGGCATTCATCATTCTCGTTAACACCTAAAGCATTCCCGAATCCGATCAAGGGAATCCTTCGTCACGATGTAAGTGGCTTTTATAATTATTTACTTTATAATCATCTTATTGATCAATTCTAAAAAGAATATATACACAAAACTATCAAATATTTCAAAATATTGAATTTTTACATATTTTATGTTTCGTTCATTGTAAATAATCCATTTAGGTTAAAGGTAATCTTTCCAACTAATAGGAAAGAGCTGACTGCTTCCTTTCATTGATATGAGGGCATGTCACGCTTTTAGTTTTAAGTTTTCAGCTGAATATTGATCGCAGCTTCTTTATATCGCACCTTTAGAAAATAAAAAAACGAAATTCAAAATTTTAAATTCTTCCATCTGTCAAGTAGCTCGTCTTGTCTTGTTATTTCCCTTGAAATAATAGGAAATTGAGTGAGTTTACGTATAAAGAAGGATTGTAGCTTAATTTTTGAGATAATTGGATGAAGGGTGAGCGTTTACTAGTTGAAAAATGGGCCCAACTTAAACCTACTCCTCTTTCCGCAAGTGAGAGGCATTCATCATTCTCGTTAACACCTAAAGCATTCCCGAATCCGATCAAGGGAATCCTTCATCACGATGTAAGTGGCTTTTATAATTATTTACTTTATAATCATCTTATTGATCAATTCTAAAAAGAATATATACACAAAACTATCAAATATTTCAAAATATTGAATTTTTACATATTTTATGTTTCGTTCATTGTAAATAATCCATTTAGGTTAAAGGTAATCTTTCCAACTAATAGGAAAGAGCTGACTGCTTCCTTTCATTGATATGAGGGCATGTCACGCTTTTAGTTTTAAGTTTTCAGCTGAATATTGATCGCAGCTTCTTTATATCGCACCTTTAGAAAATAAAAAAACGAAATTCAAAATTTTAAATTCTTCCATCTGTCAAGTAGCTCGTCTTGTCTTGTTATTTCCCTTGAAATAATAGGAAATTGAGTGAGTTTACGTATAAAGAAGGATTGTAGCTTAATTTTTGAGATAATTGGATGAAGGGTGAGCGTTTACTAGTTGAAAAATGGGCCCAACTTAAACCTACTCCTCTTTCCGCAAGTGAGAGGCATTCATCATTCTCGTTAACACCTAAAGCATTCCCGAATCCGATCAAGGGAATCCTTCGTCACGATGTAAGTGGCTTTTATAATTATTTACTTTATAATCATCTTATTGATCAATTCTAAAAAGAATATATACACAAAACTATCAAATATTTCAAAATATTGAATTTTTACATATTTTATGTTTCGTTCATTGTAAATAATCCATTTAGGTTAAAGGTAATCTTTCCAACTAATAGGAAAGAGCTGACTGCTTCCTTTCATTGATATGAGGGCATGTCACGCTTTTAGTTTTAAGTTTTCAGCTGAATATTGATCGCAGCTTCTTTATATCGCACCTTTAGAAAATAAAAAAACGAAATTCAAAATTTTAAATTCTTCCATCTGTCAAGTAGCTCGTCTTGTCTTGTTATTTCCCTTGAAATAATAGGAAATTGAGTGAGTTTACGTATAAAGAAGGATTGTAGCTTAATTTTTGAGATAATTGGATGAAGGGTGAGCGTTTACTAGTTGAAAAATGGGCCCAACTTAAACCTACTCCTCTTTCCGCAAGTGAGAGGCATTCATCATTCTCGTTAACACCTAAAGCATTCCCGAATCCGATCAAGGGAATCCTTCGTCACGATGTAAGTGGCTTTTATAATTATTTACTTTATAATCATCTTATTGATCAATTCTAAAAAGAATATATACACAAAACTATCAAATATTTCAAAATATTGAATTTTTACATATTTTATGTTTCGTTCATTGTAAATAATCCATTTAGGTTAAAGGTAATCTTTCCAACTAATAGGAAAGAGCTGACTGCTTCCTTTCATTGATATGAGGGCATGTCACGCTTTTAGTTTTAAGTTTTCAGCTGAATATTGATCGCAGCTTCTTTATATCGCACCTTTAGAAAATAAAAAAACGAAATTCAAAATTTTAAATTCTTCCATCTGTCAAGTAGCTCGTCTTGTCTTGTTATTTCCCTTGAAATAATAGGAAATTGAGTGAGTTTACGTATAAAGAAGGATTGTAGCTTAATTTTTGAGATAATTGGATGAAGGGTGAGCGTTTACTAGTTGAAAAATGGGCCCAACTTAAACCTACTCCTCTTTCCGCAAGTGAGAGGCATTCATCATTCTCGTTAACACCTAAAGCATTCCCGAATCCGATCAAGGGAATCCTTCGTCACGATGTAAGTGGCTTTTATAATTATTTACTTTATAATCATCTTATTGATCAATTCTAAAAAGAATATATACACAAAACTATCAAATATTTCAAAATATTGAATTTTTACATATTTTATGTTTCGTTCATTGTAAATAATCCATTTAGGTTAAAGGTAATCTTTCCAACTAATAGGAAAGAGCTGACTGCTTCCTTTCATTGATATGAGGGCATGTCACGCTTTTAGTTTTAAGTTTTCAGCTGAATATTGATCGCAGCTTCTTTATATCGCACCTTTAGAAAATAAAAAAACGAAATTCAAAATTTTAAATTCTTCCATCTGTCAAGTAGCTCGTCTTGTCTTGTTATTTCCCTTGAAATAATAGGAAATTGAGTGAGTTTACGTATAAAGAAGGATTGTAGCTTAATTTTTGAGATAATTGGATGAAGGGTGAGCGTTTACTAGTTGAAAAATGGGCCCAACTTAAACCTACTCCTCTTTCCGCAAGTGAGAGGCATTCATCATTCTCGTTAACACCTAAAGCATTCCCGAATCCGATCAAGGGAATCCTTCGTCACGATGTAAGTGGCTTTTATAATTATTTACTTTATAATCATCTTATTGATCAATTCTAAAAAGAATATATACACAAAACTATCAAATATTTCAAAATATTGAATTTTTACATATTTTATGTTTCGTTCATTGTAAATAATCCATTTAGGTTAAAGGTAATCTTTCCAACTAATAGGAAAGAGCTGACTGCTTCCTTTCATTGATATGAGGGCATGTCACGCTTTTAGTTTTAAGTTTTCAGCTGAATATTGATCGCAGCTTCTTTATATCGCACCTTTAGAAAATAAAAAAACGAAATTCAAAATTTTAAATTCTTCCATCTGTCAAGTAGCTCGTCTTGTCTTGTTATTTCCCTTGAAATAATAGGAAATTGAGTGAGTTTACGTATAAAGAAGGATTGTAGCTTAATTTTTGAGATAATTGGATGAAGGGTGAGCGTTTACTAGTTGAAAAATGGGCCCAACTTAAACCTACTCCTCTTTCCGCAAGTGAGAGGCATTCATCATTCTCGTTAACACCTAAAGCATTCCCGAATCCGATCAAGGGAATCCTTCGTCACGATGTAAGTGGCTTTTATAATTATTTACTTTATAATCATCTTATTGATCAATTCTAAAAAGAATATATACACAAAACTATCAAATATTTCAAAATATTGAATTTTTACATATTTTATGTTTCGTTCATTGTAAATAATCCATTTAGGTTAAAGGTAATCTTTCCAACTAATAGGAAAGAGCTGACTGCTTCCTTTCATTGATATGAGGGCATGTCACGCTTTTAGTTTTAAGTTTTCAGCTGAATATTGATCGCAGCTTCTTTATATCGCACCTTTAGAAAATAAAAAAACGAAATTCAAAATTTTAAATTCTTCCATCTGTCAAGTAGCTCGTCTTGTCTTGTTATTTCCCTTGAAATAATAGGAAATTGAGTGAGTTTACGTATAAAGAAGGATTGTAGCTTAATTTTTGAGATAATTGGATGAAGGGTGAGCGTTTACTAGTTGAAAAATGGGCCCAACTTAAACCTACTCCTCTTTCCGCAAGTGAGAGGCATTCATCATTCTCGTTAACACCTAAAGCATTCCCGAATCCGATCAAGGGAATCCTTCGTCACGATGTAAGTGGCTTTTATAATTATTTACTTTATAATCATCTTATTGATCAATTCTAAAAAGAATATATACACAAAACTATCAAATATTTCAAAATATTGAATTTTTACATATTTTATGTTTCGTTCATTGTAAATAATCCATTTAGGTTAAAGGTAATCTTTCCAACTAATAGGAAAGAGCTGACTGCTTCCTTTCATTGATATGAGGGCATGTCACGCTTTTAGTTTTAAGTTTTCAGCTGAATATTGATCGCAGCTTCTTTATATCGCACCTTTAGAAAATAAAAAAACGAAATTCAAAATTTTAAATTCTTCCATCTGTCAAGTAGCTCGTCTTGTCTTGTTATTTCCCTTGAAATAATAGGAAATTGAGTGAGTTTACGTATAAAGAAGGATTGTAGCTTAATTTTTGAGATAATTGGATGAAGGGTGAGCGTTTACTAGTTGAAAAATGGGCCCAACTTAAACCTACTCCTCTTTCCGCAAGTGAGAGGCATTCATCATTCTCGTTAACACCTAAAGCATTCCCGAATCCGATCAAGGGAATCCTTCGTCACGATGTAAGTGGCTTTTATAATTATTTACTTTATAATCATCTTATTGATCAATTCTAAAAAGAATATATACACAAAACTATCAAATATTTCAAAATATTGAATTTTTACATATTTTATGTTTCGTTCATTGTAAATAATCCATTTAGGTTAAAGGTAATCTTTCCAACTAATAGGAAAGAGCTGACTGCTTCCTTTCATTGATATGAGGGCATGTCACGCTTTTAGTTTTAAGTTTTCAGCTGAATATTGATCGCAGCTTCTTTATATCGCACCTTTAGAAAATAAAAAAACGAAATTCAAAATTTTCAATTCTTCCATCTGTCAAGTAGCTCGTCTTGTCTTGTTATTTCCCTTGAAATAATAGGAAATTGAGTGAGTTTACGTATAAAGAAGGATTGTAGCTTAATTTTTGAGATAATTGGATGAAGGGTGAGCGTTTACTAGTTGAAAAATGGGCCCAACTTAAACCTACTCCTCTTTCCGCAAGTGAGAGGCATTCATCATTCTCGTTAACACCTAAAGCATTCCCGAATCCGATCAAGGGAATCCTTCGTCACGATGTAAGTGGCTTTTATAATTATTTACTTTATAATCATCTTATTGATCAATTCTAAAAAGAATATATACACAAAACTATCAAATATTTCAAAATATTGAATTTTTACATATTTTATGTTTCGTTCATTGTAAATAATCCATTTAGGTTAAAGGTAATCTTTCCAACTAATAGGAAAGAGCTGACTGCTTCCTTTCATTGATATGAGGGCATGTCACGCTTTTAGTTTTAAGTTTTCAGCTGAATATTGATCGCAGCTTCTTTATATCGCACCTTTAGAAAATAAAAAAACGAAATTCAAAATTTTAAATTCTTCCATCTGTCAAGTAGCTCGTCTTGTCTTGTTATTTCCCTTGAAATAATAGGAAATTGAGTGAGTTTACGTATAAAGAAGGATTGTAGCTTAATTTTTGAGATAATTGGATGAAGGGTGAGCGTTTACTAGTTGAAAAATGGGCCCAACTTAAACCTACTCCTCTTTCCGCAAGTGAGAGGCATTCATCATTCTCGTTAACACCTAAAGCATTCCCGAATCCGATGAAGGGAATCCTTCGTCACGATGTAAGTGGCTTTTATAATTATTTACTTTATAATCATCTTATTGATCAATTCTAAAAAGAATATATACACAAAACTATCAAATATTTCAAAATATTGAATTTTTACATATTTTATGTTTCGTTCATTGTAAATAATCCATTTAGGTTAAAGGTAATCTTTCCAACTAATAGGAAAGAGCTGACTGCTTCCTTTCATTGATATGAGGGCATGTCACGCTTTTAGTTTTAAGTTTTCAGCTGAATATTGATCGCAGCTTCTTTATATCGCACCTTTAGAAAATAAAAAAACGAAATTCAAAATTTTCAATTCTTCCATCTGTCAAGTAGCTCGTCTTGTCTTGTTATTTCCCTTGAAATAATAGGAAATTGAGTGAGTTTACGTATAAAGAAGGATTGTAGCTTAATTTTTGAGATAATTGGATGAAGGGTGAGCGTTTACTAGTTGAAAAATGGGCCCAACTTAAACCTACTCCTCTTTCCGCAAGTGAGAGGCATTCATCATTCTCGTTAACACCTAAAGCATTCCCGAATCCGATCAAGGGAATCCTTCGTCACGATGTAAGTGGCTTTTATAATTATTTACTTTATAATCATCTTATTGATCAATTCTAAAAAGAATATATACACAAAACTATCAAATATTTCAAAATATTGAATTTTTACATATTTTATGTTTCGTTCATTGTAAATAATCCATTTAGGTTAAAGGTAATCTTTCCAACTAATAGGAAAGAGCTGACTGCTTCCTTTCATTGATATGAGGGCATGTCACGCTTTTAGTTTTAAGTTTTCAGCTGAATATTGATCGCAGCTTCTTTATATCGCACCTTTAGAAAATAAAAAAACGAAATTCAAAATTTTAAATTCTTCCATCTGTCAAGTAGCTCGTCTTGTCTTGTTATTTCCCTTGAAATAATAGGAAATTGAGTGAGTTTACGTATAAAGAAGGATTGTAGCTTAATTTTTGAGATAATTGGATGAAGGGTGAGCGTTTACTAGTTGAAAAATGGGCCCAACTTAAACCTACTCCTCTTTCCGCAAGTGAGAGGCATTCATCATTCTCGTTAACACCTAAAGCATTCCCGAATCCGATCAAGGGAATCCTTCGTCACGATGTAAGTGGCTTTTATAATTATTTACTTTATAATCATCTTATTGATCAATTCTAAAAAGAATATATACACAAAACTATCAAATATTTCAAAATATTGAATTTTTACATATTTTATGTTTCGTTCATTGTAAATAATCCATTTAGGTTAAAGGTAATCTTTCCAACTAATAGGAAAGAGCTGACTGCTTCCTTTCATTGATATGAGGGCATGTCACGCTTTTAGTTTTAAGTTTTCAGCTGAATATTGATCGCAGCTTCTTTATATCGCACCTTTAGAAAATAAAAAAACGAAATTCAAAATTTTAAATTCTTCCATCTGTCAAGTAGCTCGTCTTGTCTTGTTATTTCCCTTGAAATAATAGGAAATTGAGTGAGTTTACGTATAAAGAAGGATTGTAGCTTAATTTTTGAGATAATTGGATGAAGGGTGAGCGTTTACTAGTTGAAAAATGGGCCCAACTTAAACCTACTCCTCTTTCCGCAAGTGAGAGGCATTCATCATTCTCGTTAACACCTAAAGCATTCCCGAATCCGATCAAGGGAATCCTTCGTCACGATGTAAGTGGCTTTTATAATTATTTACTTTATAATCATCTTATTGATCAATTCTAAAAAGAATATATACACAAAACTATCAAATATTTCAAAATATTGAATTTTTACATATTTTATGTTTCGTTCATTGTAAATAATCCATTTAGGTTAAAGGTAATCTTTCCAACTAATAGGAAAGAGCTGACTGCTTCCTTTCATTGATATGAGGGCATGTCACGCTTTTAGTTTTAAGTTTTCAGCTGAATATTGATCGCAGCTTCTTTATATCGCACCTTTAGAAAATAAAAAAACGAAATTCAAAATTTTAAATTCTTCCATCTGTCAAGTAGCTCGTCTTGTCTTGTTATTTCCCTTGAAATAATAGGAAATTGAGTGAGTTTACGTATAAAGAAGGATTGTAGCTTAATTTTTGAGATAATTGGATGAAGGGTGAGCGTTTACTAGTTGAAAAATGGGCCCAACTTAAACCTACTCCTCTTTCCGCAAGTGAGAGGCATTCATCATTCTCGTTAACACCTAAAGCATTCCCGAATCCGATCAAGGGAATCCTTCGTCACGATGTAAGTGGCTTTTATAATTATTTACTTTATAATCATCTTATTGATCAATTCTAAAAAGAATATATACACAAAACTATCAAATATTTCAAAATATTGAATTTTTACATATTTTATGTTTCGTTCATTGTAAATAATCCATTTAGGTTAAAGGTAATCTTTCCAACTAATAGGAAAGAGCTGACTGCTTCCTTTCATTGATATGAGGGCATGTCACGCTTTTAGTTTTAAGTTTTCAGCTGAATATTGATCGCAGCTTCTTTATATCGCACCTTTAGAAAATAAAAAAACGAAATTCAAAATTTTAAATTCTTCCATCTGTCAAGTAGCTCGTCTTGTCTTGTTATTTCCCTTGAAATAATAGGAAATTGAGTGAGTTTACGTATAAAGAAGGATTGTAGCTTAATTTTTGAGATAATTGGATGAAGGGTGAGCGTTTACTAGTTGAAAAATGGGCCCAACTTAAACCTACTCCTCTTTCCGCAAGTGAGAGGCATTCATCATTCTCGTTAACACCTAAAGCATTCCCGAATCCGATCAAGGGAATCCTTCGTCACGATGTAAGTGGCTTTTATAATTATTTACTTTATAATCATCTTATTGATCAATTCTAAAAAGAATATATACACAAAACTATCAAATATTTCAAAATATTGAATTTTTACATATTTTATGTTTCGTTCATTGTAAATAATCCATTTAGGTTAAAGGTAATCTTTCCAACTAATAGGAAAGAGCTGACTGCTTCCTTTCATTGATATGAGGGCATGTCACGCTTTTAGTTTTAAGTTTTCAGCTGAATATTGATCGCAGCTTCTTTATATCGCACCTTTAGAAAATAAAAAAACGAAATTCAAAATTTTCAATTCTTCCATCTGTCAAGTAGCTCGTCTTGTCTTGTTATTTCCCTTGAAATAATAGGAAATTGAGTGAGTTTACGTATAAAGAAGGATTGTAGCTTAATTTTTGAGATAATTGGATGAAGGGTGAGCGTTTACTAGTTGAAAAATGGGCCCAACTTAAACCTACTCCTCTTTCCGCAAGTGAGAGGCATTCATCATTCTCGTTAACACCTAAAGCATTCCCGAATCCGATCAAGGGAATCCTTCGTCACGATGTAAGTGGCTTTTATAATTATTTACTTTATAATCATCTTATTGATCAATTCTAAAAAGAATATATACACAAAACTATCAAATATTTCAAAATATTGAATTTTTACATATTTTATGTTTCGTTCATTGTAAATAATCCATTTAGGTTAAAGGTAATCTTTCCAACTAATAGGAAAGAGCTGACTGCTTCCTTTCATTGATATGAGGGCATGTCACGCTTTTAGTTTTAAGTTTTCAGCTGAATATTGATCGCAGCTTCTTTATATCGCACCTTTAGAAAATAAAAAAACGAAATTCAAAATTTTAAATTCTTCCATCTGTCAAGTAGCTCGTCTTGTCTTGTTATTTCCCTTGAAATAATAGGAAATTGAGTGAGTTTACGTATAAAGAAGGATTGTAGCTTAATTTTTGAGATAATTGGATGAAGGGTGAGCGTTTACTAGTTGAAAAATGGGCCCAACTTAAACCTACTCCTCTTTCCGCAAGTGAGAGGCATTCATCATTCTCGTTAACACCTAAAGCATTCCCGAATCCGATCAAGGGAATCCTTCGTCACGATGTAAGTGGCTTTTATAATTATTTACTTTATAATCATCTTATTGATCAATTCTAAAAAGAATATATACACAAAACTATCAAATATTTCAAAATATTGAATTTTTACATATTTTATGTTTCGTTCATTGTAAATAATCCATTTAGGTTAAAGGTAATCTTTCCAACTAATAGGAAAGAGCTGACTGCTTCCTTTCATTGATATGAGGGCATGTCACGCTTTTAGTTTTAAGTTTTCAGCTGAATATTGATCGCAGCTTCTTTATATCGCACCTTTAGAAAATAAAAAAACGAAATTCAAAATTTTAAATTCTTCCATCTGTCAAGTAGCTCGTCTTGTCTTGTTATTTCCCTTGAAATAATAGGAAATTGAGTGAGTTTACGTATAAAGAAGGATTGTAGCTTAATTTTTGAGATAATTGGATGAAGGGTGAGCGTTTACTAGTTGAAAAATGGGCCCAACTTAAACCTACTCCTCTTTCCGCAAGTGAGAGGCATTCATCATTCTCGTTAACACCTAAAGCATTCCAGAATCCGATCAAGGGAATCCTTCGTCACGATGTAAGTGGCTTTTATAATTATTTACTTTATAATCATCTTATTGATCAATTCTAAAAAGAATATATACACAAAACTATCAAATATTTCAAAATATTGAATTTTTACATATTTTATGTTTCGTTCATTGTAAATAATCCATTTAGGTTAAAGGTAATCTTTCCAACTAATAGGAAAGAGCTGACTGCTTCCTTTCATTGATATGAGGGCATGTCACGCTTTTAGTTTTAAGTTTTCAGCTGAATATTGATCGCAGCTTCTTTATATCGCACCTTTAGAAAATAAAAAAACGAAATTCAAAATTTTAAATTCTTCCATCTGTCAAGTAGCTCGTCTTGTCTTGTTATTTCCCTTGAAATAATAGGAAATTGAGTGAGTTTACGTATAAAGAAGGATTGTAGCTTAATTTTTGAGATAATTGGATGAAGGGTGAGCGTTTACTAGTTGAAAAATGGGCCCAACTTAAACCTACTCCTCTTTCCGCAAGTGAGAGGCATTCATCATTCTCGTTAACACCTAAAGCATTCCCGAATCCGATCAAGGGAATCCTTCGTCACGATGTAAGTGGCTTTTATAATTATTTACTTTATAATCATCTTATTGATCAATTCTAAAAAGAATATATACACAAAACTATCAAATATTTCAAAATATTGAATTTTTACATATTTTATGTTTCGTTCATTGTAAATAATCCATTTAGGTTAAAGGTAATCTTTCCAACTAATAGGAAAGAGCTGACTGCTTCCTTTCATTGATATGAGGGCATGTCACGCTTTTAGTTTTAAGTTTTCAGCTGAATATTGATCGCAGCTTCTTTATATCGCACCTTTAGAAAATAAAAAAACGAAATTCAAAATTTTAAATTCTTCCATCTGTCAAGTAGCTCGTCTTGTCTTGTTATTTCCCTTGAAATAATAGGAAATTGAGTGAGTTTACGTATAAAGAAGGATTGTAGCTTAATTTTTGAGATAATTGGATGAAGGGTGAGCGTTTACTAGTTGAAAAATGGGCCCAACTTAAACCTACTCCTCTTTCCGCAAGTGAGAGGCATTCATCATTCTCGTTAACACCTAAAGCATTCCCGAATCCGATCAAGGGAATCCTTCGTCACGATGTAAGTGGCTTTTATAATTATTTACTTTATAATCATCTTATTGATCAATTCTAAAAAGAATATATACACAAAACTATCAAATATTTCAAAATATTGAATTTTTACATATTTTATGTTTCGTTCATTGTAAATAATCCATTTAGGTTAAAGGTAATCTTTCCAACTAATAGGAAAGAGCTGACTGCTTCCTTTCATTGATATGAGGGCATGTCACGCTTTTAGTTTTAAGTTTTCAGCTGAATATTGATCGCAGCTTCTTTATATCGCACCTTTAGAAAATAAAAAAACGAAATTCAAAATTTTAAATTCTTCCATCTGTCAAGTAGCTCGTCTTGTCTTGTTATTTCCCTTGAAATAATAGGAAATTGAGTGAGTTTACGTATAAAGAAGGATTGTAGCTTAATTTTTGAGATAATTGGATGAAGGGTGAGCGTTTACTAGTTGAAAAATGGGCCCAACTTAAACCTACTCCTCTTTCCGCAAGTGAGAGGCATTCATCATTCTCGTTAACACCTAAAGCATTCCAGAATCCGATCAAGGGAATCCTTCGTCACGATGTAAGTGGCTTTTATAATTATTTACTTTATAATCATCTTATTGATCAATTCTAAAAAGAATATATACACAAAACTATCAAATATTTCAAAATATTGAATTTTTACATATTTTATGTTTCGTTCATTGTAAATAATCCATTTAGGTTAAAGGTAATCTTTCCAACTAATAGGAAAGAGCTGACTGCTTCCTTTCATTGATATGAGGGCATGTCACGCTTTTAGTTTTAAGTTTTCAGCTGAATATTGATCGCAGCTTCTTTATATCGCACCTTTAGAAAATAAAAAAACGAAATTCAAAATTTTAAATTCTTCCATCTGTCAAGTAGCTCGTCTTGTCTTGTTATTTCCCTTGAAATAATAGGAAATTGAGTGAGTTTACGTATAAAGAAGGATTGTAGCTTAATTTTTGAGATAATTGGATGAAGGGTGAGCGTTTACTAGTTGAAAAATGGGCCCAACTTAAACCTACTCCTCTTTCCGCAAGTGAGAGGCATTCATCATTCTCGTTAACACCTAAAGCATTCCCGAATCCGATCAAGGGAATCCTTCGTCACGATGTAAGTGGCTTTTATAATTATTTACTTTATAATCATCTTATTGATCAATTCTAAAAAGAATATATACACAAAACTATCAAATATTTCAAAATATTGAATTTTTACATATTTTATGTTTCGTTCATTGTAAATAATCCATTTAGGTTAAAGGTAATCTTTCCAACTAATAGGAAAGAGCTGACTGCTTCCTTTCATTGATATGAGGGCATGTCACGCTTTTAGTTTTAAGTTTTCAGCTGAATATTGATCGCAGCTTCTTTATATCGCACCTTTAGAAAATAAAAAAACGAAATTCAAAATTTTAAATTCTTCCATCTGTCAAGTAGCTCGTCTTGTCTTGTTATTTCCCTTGAAATAATAGGAAATTGAGTGAGTTTACGTATAAAGAAGGATTGTAGCTTAATTTTTGAGATAATTGGATGAAGGGTGAGCGTTTACTAGTTGAAAAATGGGCCCAACTTAAACCTACTCCTCTTTCCGCAAGTGAGAGGCATTCATCATTCTCGTTAACACCTAAAGCATTCCCGAATCCGATCAAGGGAATCCTTCGTCACGATGTAAGTGGCTTTTATAATTATTTACTTTATAATCATGTTATTGATCAATTCTAAAAAGAATATATACACAAAACTATCAAATATTTCAAAATATTGAATTTTTACATATTTTATGTTTCGTTCATTGTAAATAATCCATTTAGGTTAAAGGTAATCTTTCCAACTAATAGGAAAGAGCTGACTGCTTCCTTTCATTGATATGAGGGCATGTCACGCTTTTAGTTTTAAGTTTTCAGCTGAATATTGATCGCAGCTTCTTTATATCGCACCTTTAGAAAATAAAAAAACGAAATTCAAAATTTTAAATTCTTCCATCTGTCAAGTAGCTCGTCTTGTCTTGTTATTTCCCTTGAAATAATAGGAAATTGAGTGAGTTTACGTATAAAGAAGGATTGTAGCTTAATTTTTGAGATAATTGGATGAAGGGTGAGCGTTTACTAGTTGAAAAATGGGCCCAACTTAAACCTACTCCTCTTTCCGCAAGTGAGAGGCATTCATCATTCTCGTTAACACCTAAAGCATTCCCGAATCCGATCAAGGGAATCCTTCGTCACGATGTAAGTGGCTTTTATAATTATTTACTTTATAATCATCTTATTGATCAATTCTAAAAAGAATATATACACAAAACTATCAAATATTTCAAAATATTGAATTTTTACATATTTTATGTTTCGTTCATTGTAAATAATCCATTTAGGTTAAAGGTAATCTTTCCAACTAATAGGAAAGAGCTGACTGCTTCCTTTCATTGATATGAGGGCATGTCACGCTTTTAGTTTTAAGTTTTCAGCTGAATATTGATCGCAGCTTCTTTATATCGCACCTTTAGAAAATAAAAAAACGAAATTCAAAATTTTAAATTCTTCCATCTGTCAAGTAGCTCGTCTTGTCTTGTTATTTCCCTTGAAATAATAGGAAATTGAGTGAGTTTACGTATAAAGAAGGATTGTAGCTTAATTTTTGAGATAATTGGATGAAGGGTGAGCGTTTACTAGTTGAAAAATGGGCCCAACTTAAACCTACTCCTCTTTCCGCAAGTGAGAGGCATTCATCATTCTCGTTAACACCTAAAGCATTCCCGAATCCGATCAAGGGAATCCTTCGTCACGATGTAAGTGGCTTTTATAATTATTTACTTTATAATCATCTTATTGATCAATTCTAAAAAGAATATATACACAAAACTATCAAATATTTCAAAATATTGAATTTTTACATATTTTATGTTTCGTTCATTGTAAATAATCCATTTAGGTTAAAGGTAATCTTTCCAACTAATAGGAAAGAGCTGACTGCTTCCTTTCATTGATATGAGGGCATGTCACGCTTTTAGTTTTAAGTTTTCAGCTGAATATTGATCGCAGCTTCTTTATATCGCACCTTTAGAAAATAAAAAAACGAAATTCAAAATTTTAAATTCTTCCATCTGTCAAGTAGCTCGTCTTGTCTTGTTATTTCCCTTGAAATAATAGGAAATTGAGTGAGTTTACGTATAAAGAAGGATTGTAGCTTAATTTTTGAGATAATTGGATGAAGGGTGAGCGTTTACTAGTTGAAAAATGGGCCCAACTTAAACCTACTCCTCTTTCCGCAAGTGAGAGGCATTCATCATTCTCGTTAACACCTAAAGCATTCCCGAATCCGATCAAGGGAATCCTTCGTCACGATGTAAGTGGCTTTTATAATTATTTACTTTATAATCATCTTATTGATCAATTCTAAAAAGAATATATACACAAAACTATCAAATATTTCAAAATATTGAATTTTTACATATTTTATGTTTCGTTCATTGTAAATAATCCATTTAGGTTAAAGGTAATCTTTCCAACTAATAGGAAAGAGCTGACTGCTTCCTTTCATTGATATGAGGGCATGTCACGCTTTTAGTTTTAAGTTTTCAGCTGAATATTGATCGCAGCTTCTTTATATCGCACCTTTAGAAAATAAAAAAACGAAATTCAAAATTTTAAATTCTTCCATCTGTCAAGTAGCTCGTCTTGTCTTGTTATTTCCCTTGAAATAATAGGAAATTGAGTGAGTTTACGTATAAAGAAGGATTGTAGCTTAATTTTTGAGATAATTGGATGAAGGGTGAGCGTTTACTAGTTGAAAAATGGGCCCAACTTAAACCTACTCCTCTTTCCGCAAGTGAGAGGCATTCATCATTCTCGTTAACACCTAAAGCATTCCCGAATCCGATCAAGGGAATCCTTCGTCACGATGTAAGTGGCTTTTATAATTATTTACTTTATAATCATCTTATTGATCAATTCTAAAAAGAATATATACACAAAACTATCAAATATTTCAAAATATTGAATTTTTACATATTTTATGTTTCGTTCATTGTAAATAATCCATTTAGGTTAAAGGTAATCTTTCCAACTAATAGGAAAGAGCTGACTGCTTCCTTTCATTGATATGAGGGCATGTCACGCTTTTAGTTTTAAGTTTTCAGCTGAATATTGATCGCAGCTTCTTTATATCGCACCTTTAGAAAATAAAAAAACGAAATTCAAAATTTTAAATTCTTCCATCTGTCAAGTAGCTCGTCTTGTCTTGTTATTTCCCTTGAAATAATAGGAAATTGAGTGAGTTTACGTATAAAGAAGGATTGTAGCTTAATTTTTGAGATAATTGGATGAAGGGTGAGCGTTTACTAGTTGAAAAATGGGCCCAACTTAAACCTACTCCTCTTTCCGCAAGTGAGAGGCATTCATCATTCTCGTTAACACCTAAAGCATTCCCGAATCCGATCAAGGGAATCCTTCGTCACGATGTAAGTGGCTTTTATAGTTATTTACTTTATAATCATCTTATTGATCAATTCTAAAAAGAATATATACACAAAACTATCAAATATTTCAAAATATTGAATTTTTACATATTTTATGTTTCGTTCATTGTAAATAATCCATTTAGGTTAAAGGTAATCTTTCCAACTAATAGGAAAGAGCTGACTGCTTCCTTTCATTGATATGAGGGCATGTCACGCTTTTAGTTTTAAGTTTTCAGCTGAATATTGATCGCAGCTTCTTTATATCGCACCTTTAGAAAATAAAAAAACGAAATTCAAAATTTTAAATTCTTCCATCTGTCAAGTAGCTCGTCTTGTCTTGTTATTTCCCTTGAAATAATAGGAAATTGAGTGAGTTTACGTATAAAGAAGGATTGTAGCTTAATTTTTGAGATAATTGGATGAAGGGTGAGCGTTTACTAGTTGAAAAATGGGCCCAACTTAAACCTACTCCTCTTTCCGCAAGTGAGAGGCATTCATCATTCTCGTTAACACCTAAAGCATTCCCGAATCCGATCAAGGGAATCCTTCGTCACGATGTAAGTGGCTTTTATAATTATTTACTTTATAATCATCTTATTGATCAATTCTAAAAAGAATATATACACAAAACTATCAAATATTTCAAAATATTGAATTTTTACATATTTTATGTTTCGTTCATTGTAAATAATCCATTTAGGTTAAAGGTAATCTTTCCAACTAATAGGAAAGAGCTGACTGCTTCCTTTCATTGATATGAGGGCATGTCACGCTTTTAGTTTTAAGTTTTCAGCTGAATATTGATCGCAGCTTCTTTATATCGCACCTTTAGAAAATAAAAAAACGAAATTCAAAATTTTAAATTCTTCCATCTGTCAAGTAGCTCGTCTTGTCTTGTTATTTCCCTTGAAATAATAGGAAATTGAGTGAGTTTACGTATAAAGAAGGATTGTAGCTTAATTTTTGAGATAATTGGATGAAGGGTGAGCGTTTACTAGTTGAAAAATGGGCCCAACTTAAACCTACTCCTCTTTCCGCAAGTGAGAGGCATTCATCATTCTCGTTAACACCTAAAGCATTCCCGAATCCGATCAAGGGAATCCTTCGTCACGATGTAAGTGGCTTTTATAATTATTTACTTTATAATCATCTTATTGATCAATTCTAAAAAGAATATATACACAAAACTATCAAATATTTCAAAATATTGAATTTTTACATATTTTATGTTTCGTTCATTGTAAATAATCCATTTAGGTTAAAGGTAATCTTTCCAACTAATAGGAAAGAGCTGACTGCTTCCTTTCATTGATATGAGGGCATGTCACGCTTTTAGTTTTAAGTTTTCAGCTGAATATTGATCGCAGCTTCTTTATATCGCACCTTTAGAAAATAAAAAAACGAAATTCAAAATTTTAAATTCTTCCATCTGTCAAGTAGCTCGTCTTGTCTTGTTATTTCCCTTGAAATAATAGGAAATTGAGTGAGTTTACGTATAAAGAAGGATTGTAGCTTAATTTTTGAGATAATTGGATGAAGGGTGAGCGTTTACTAGTTGAAAAATGGGCCCAACTTAAACCTACTCCTCTTTCCGCAAGTGAGAGGCATTCATCATTCTCGTTAACACCTAAAGCATTCCCGAATCCGATCAAGGGAATCCTTCGTCACAATGTAAGTGGCTTTTATAATTATTTACTTTATAATCATCTTATTGATCAATTCTAAAAAGAATATATACACAAAACTATCAAATATTTCAAAATATTGAATTTTTACATATTTTATGTTTCGTTCATTGTAAATAATCCATTTAGGTTAAAGGTAATCTTTCCAACTAATAGGAAAGAGCTGACTGCTTCCTTTCATTGATATGAGGGCATGTCACGCTTTTAGTTTTAAGTTTTCAGCTGAATATTGATCGCAGCTTCTTTATATCGCACCTTTAGAAAATAAAAAAACGAAATTCAAAATTTTAAATTCTTCCATCTGTCAAGTAGCTCGTCTTGTCTTGTTATTTCCCTTGAAATAATAGGAAATTGAGTGAGTTTACGTATAAAGAAGGATTGTAGCTTAATTTTTGAGATAATTGGATGAAGGGTGAGCGTTTACTAGTTGAAAAATGGGCCCAACTTAAACCTACTCCTCTTTCCGCAAGTGAGAGGCATTCATCATTCTCGTTAACACCTAAAGCATTCCCGAATCCGATCAAGGGAATCCTTCGTCACGATGTAAGTGGCTTTTATAATTATTTACTTTATAATCATCTTATTGATCAATTCTAAAAAGAATATATACACAAAACTATCAAATATTTCAAAATATTGAATTTTTACATATTTTATGTTTCGTTCATTGTAAATAATCCATTTAGGTTAAAGGTAATCTTTCCAACTAATAGGAAAGAGCTGACTGCTTCCTTTCATTGATATGAGGGCATGTCACGCTTTTAGTTTTAAGTTTTCAGCTGAATATTGATCGCAGCTTCTTTATATCGCACCTTTAGAAAATAAAAAAACGAAATTCAAAATTTTAAATTCTTCCATCTGTCAAGTAGCTCGTCTTGTCTTGTTATTTCCCTTGAAATAATAGGAAATTGAGTGAGTTTACGTATAAAGAAGGATTGTAGCTTAATTTTTGAGATAATTGGATGAAGGGTGAGCGTTTACTAGTTGAAAAATGGGCCCAACTTAAACCTACTCCTCTTTCCGCAAGTGAGAGGCATTCATCATTCTCGTTAACACCTAAAGCATTCCCGAATCCGATCAAGGGAATCCTTCGTCACGATGTAAGTGGCTTTTATAATTATTTACTTTATAATCATCTTATTGATCAATTCTAAAAAGAATATATACACAAAACTATCAAATATTTCAAAATATTGAATTTTTACATATTTTATGTTTCGTTCATTGTAAATAATCCATTTAGGTTAAAGGTAATCTTTCCAACTAATAGGAAAGAGCTGACTGCTTCCTTTCATTGATATGAGGGCATGTCACGCTTTTAGTTTTAAGTTTTCAGCTGAATATTGATCGCAGCTTCTTTATATCGCACCTTTAGAAAATAAAAAAACGAAATTCAAAATTTTAAATTCTTCCATCTGTCAAGTAGCTCGTCTTGTCTTGTTATTTCCCTTGAAATAATAGGAAATTGAGTGAGTTTACGTATAAAGAAGGATTGTAGCTTAATTTTTGAGATAATTGGATGAAGGGTGAGCGTTTACTAGTTGAAAAATGGGCCCAACTTAAACCTACTCCTCTTTCCGCAAGTGAGAGGCATTCATCATTCTCGTTAACACCTAAAGCATTCCCGAATCCGATCAAGGGAATCCTTCGTCACGATGTAAGTGGCTTTTATAATTATTTACTTTATAATCATCTTATTGATCAATTCTAAAAAGAATATATACACAAAACTATCAAATATTTCAAAATATTGAATTTTTACATATTTTATGTTTCGTTCATTGTAAATAATCCATTTAGGTTAAAGGTAATCTTTCCAACTAATAGGAAAGAGCTGACTGCTTCCTTTCATTGATATGAGGGCATGTCACGCTTTTAGTTTTAAGTTTTCAGCTGAATATTGATCGCAGCTTCTTTATATCGCACCTTTAGAAAATAAAAAAACGAAATTCAAAATTTTAAATTCTTCCATCTGTCAAGTAGCTCGTCTTGTCTTGTTATTTCCCTTGAAATAATAGGAAATTGAGTGAGTTTACGTATAAAGAAGGATTGTAGCTTAATTTTTGAGATAATTGGATGAAGGGTGAGCGTTTACTAGTTGAAAAATGGGCCCAACTTAAACCTACTCCTCTTTCCGCAAGTGAGAGGCATTCATCATTCTCGTTAACACCTAAAGCATTCCAGAATCCGATCAAGGGAATCCTTCGTCACGATGTAAGTGGCTTTTATAATTATTTACTTTATAATCATCTTATTGATCAATTCTAAAAAGAATATATACACAAAACTATCAAATATTTCAAAATATTGAATTTTTACATATTTTATGTTTCGTTCATTGTAAATAATCCATTTAGGTTAAAGGTAATCTTTCCAACTAATAGGAAAGAGCTGACTGCTTCCTTTCATTGATATGAGGGCATGTCACGCTTTTAGTTTTAAGTTTTCAGCTGAATATTGATCGCAGCTTCTTTATATCGCACCTTTAGAAAATAAAAAAACGAAATTCAAAATTTTAAATTCTTCCATCTGTCAAGTAGCTCGTCTTGTCTTGTTATTTCCCTTGAAATAATAGGAAATTGAGTGAGTTTACGTATAAAGAAGGATTGTAGCTTAATTTTTGAGATAATTGGATGAAGGGTGAGCGTTTACTAGTTGAAAAATGGGCCCAACTTAAACCTACTCCTCTTTCCGCAAGTGAGAGGCATTCATCATTCTCGTTAACACATAAAGCATTCCCGAATCCGATCAAGGGAATCCTTCGTCACGATGTAAGTGGCTTTTATAATTATTTACTTTATAATCATCTTATTGATCAATTCTAAAAAGAATATATACACAAATCTATCAAATATTTCAAAATATTGAATTTTTACATATTTTATGTTTCGTTCATTGTAAATAATCCATTTAGGTTAAAGGTAATCTTTCCAACTAATAGGAAAGAGCTGACTGCTTCCTTTCATTGATATGAGGGCATGTCACGCTTTTAGTTTTAAGTTTTCAGCTGAATATTGATCGCAGCTTCTTTATATCGCACCTTTAGAAAATAAAAAAACGAAATTCAAAATTTTAAATTCTTCCATCTGTCAAGTAGCTCGTCTTGTCTTGTTATTTCCCTTGAAATAATAGGAAATTGAGTGAGTTTACGTATAAAGAAGGATTGTAGCTTAATTTTTGAGATAATTGGATGAAGGGTGAGCGTTTACTAGTTGAAAAATGGGCCCAACTTAAACCTACTCCTCTTTCCGCAAGTGAGAGGCATTCATCATTCTCGTTAACACCTAAAGCATTCCCGAATCCGATCAAGGGAATCCTTCGTCACGATGTAAGTGGCTTTTATAATTATTTACTTTATAATCATGTTATTGATCAATTCTAAAAAGAATATATACACAAAACTATCAAATATTTCAAAATATTGAATTTTTACATATTTTATGTTTCGTTCATTGTAAATAATCCATTTAGGTTAAAGGTAATCTTTCCAACTAATAGGAAAGAGCTGACTGCTTCCTTTCATTGATATGAGGGCATGTCACGCTTTTAGTTTTAAGTTTTCAGCTGAATATTGATCGCAGCTTCTTTATATCGCACCTTTAGAAAATAAAAAAACGAAATTCAAAATTTTAAATTCTTCCATCTGTCAAGTAGCTCGTCTTGTCTTGTTATTTCCCTTGAAATAATAGGAAATTGAGTGAGTTTACGTATAAAGAAGGATTGTAGCTTAATTTTTGAGATAATTGGATGAAGGGTGAGCGTTTACTAGTTGAAAAATGGGCCCAACTTAAACCTACTCCTCTTTCCGCAAGTGAGAGGCATTCATCATTCTCGTTAACACCTAAAGCATTCCCGAATCCGATCAAGGGAATCCTTCGTCACGATGTAAGTGGCTTTTATAATTATTTACTTTATAATCATCTTATTGATCAATTCTAAAAAGAATATATACACAAAACTATCAAATATTTCAAAATATTGAATTTTTACATATTTTATGTTTCGTTCATTGTAAATAATCCATTTAGGTTAAAGGTAATCTTTCCAACTAATAGGAAAGAGCTGACTGCTTCCTTTCATTGATATGAGGGCATGTCACGCTTTTAGTTTTAAGTTTTCAGCTGAATATTGATCGCAGCTTCTTTATATCGCACCTTTAGAAAATAAAAAAACGAAATTCAAAATTTTAAATTCTTCCATCTGTCAAGTAGCTCGTCTTGTCTTGTTATTTCCCTTGAAATAATAGGAAATTGAGTGAGTTTACGTATAAAGAAGGATTGTAGCTTAATTTTTGAGATAATTGGATGAAGGGTGAGCGTTTACTAGTTGAAAAATGGGCCCAACTTAAACCTACTCCTCTTTCCGCAAGTGAGAGGCATTCATCATTCTCGTTAACACCTAAAGCATTCCCGAATCCGATCAAGGGAATCCTTCGTCACGATGTAAGTGGCTTTTATAATTATTTACTTTATAATCATCTTATTGATCAATTCTAAAAAGAATATATACACAAAACTATCAAATATTTCAAAATATTGAATTTTTACATATTTTATGTTTCGTTCATTGTAAATAATCCATTTAGGTTAAAGGTAATCTTTCCAACTAATAGGAAAGAGCTGACTGCTTCCTTTCATTGATATGAGGGCATGTCACGCTTTTAGTTTTAAGTTTTCAGCTGAATATTGATCGCAGCTTCTTTATATCGCACCTTTAGAAAATAAAAAAACGAAATTCAAAATTTTAAATTCTTCCATCTGTCAAGTAGCTCGTCTTGTCTTGTTATTTCCCTTGAAATAATAGGAAATTGAGTGAGTTTACGTATAAAGAAGGATTGTAGCTTAATTTTTGAGATAATTGGATGAAGGGTGAGCGTTTACTAGTTGAAAAATGGGCCCAACTTAAACCTACTCCTCTTTCCGCAAGTGAGAGGCATTCATCATTCTCGTTAACACCTAAAGCATTCCCGAATCCGATCAAGGGAATCCTTCGTCACGATGTAAGTGGCTTTTATAATTATTTACTTTATAATCATCTTATTGATCAATTCTAAAAAGAATATATACACAAAACTATCAAATATTTCAAAATATTGAATTTTTACATATTTTATGTTTCGTTCATTGTAAATAATCCATTTAGGTTAAAGGTAATCTTTCCAACTAATAGGAAAGAGCTGACTGCTTCCTTTCATTGATATGAGGGCATGTCACGCTTTTAGTTTTAAGTTTTCAGCTGAATATTGATCGCAGCTTCTTTATATCGCACCTTTAGAAAATAAAAAAACGAAATTCAAAATTTTAAATTCTTCCATCTGTCAAGTAGCTCGTCTTGTCTTGTTATTTCCCTTGAAATAATAGGAAATTGAGTGAGTTTACGTATAAAGAAGGATTGTAGCTTAATTTTTGAGATAATTGGATGAAGGGTGAGCGTTTACTAGTTGAAAAATGGGCCCAACTTAAACCTACTCCTCTTTCCGCAAGTGAGAGGCATTCATCATTCTCGTTAACACCTAAAGCATTCCCGAATCCGATCAAGGGAATCCTTCGTCACGATGTAAGTGGCTTTTATAATTATTTACTTTATAATCATCTTATTGATCAATTCTAAAAAGAATATATACACAAAACTATCAAATATTTCAAAATATTGAATTTTTACATATTTTATGTTTCGTTCATTGTAAATAATCCATTTAGGTTAAAGGTAATCTTTCCAACTAATAGGAAAGAGCTGACTGCTTCCTTTCATTGATATGAGGGCATGTCACGCTTTTAGTTTTAAGTTTTCAGCTGAATATTGATCGCAGCTTCTTTATATCGCACCTTTAGAAAATAAAAAAACGAAATTCAAAATTTTAAATTCTTCCATCTGTCAAGTAGCTCGTCTTGTCTTGTTATTTCCCTTGAAATAATAGGAAATTGAGTGAGTTTACGTATAAAGAAGGATTGTAGCTTAATTTTTGAGATAATTGGATGAAGGGTGAGCGTTTACTAGTTGAAAAATGGGCCCAACTTAAACCTACTCCTCTTTCCGCAAGTGAGAGGCATTCATCATTCTCGTTAACACCTAAAGCATTCCCGAATCCGATCAAGGGAATCCTTCGTCACGATGTAAGTGGCTTTTATAATTATTTACTTTATAATCATCTTATTGATCAATTCTAAAAAGAATATATACACAAAACTATCAAATATTTCAAAATATTGAATTTTTACATATTTTATGTTTCGTTCATTGTAAATAATCCATTTAGGTTAAAGGTAATCTTTCCAACTAATAGGAAAGAGCTGACTGCTTCCTTTCATTGATATGAGGGCATGTCACGCTTTTAGTTTTAAGTTTTCAGCTGAATATTGATCGCAGCTTCTTTATATCGCACCTTTAGAAAATAAAAAAACGAAATTCAAAATTTTAAATTCTTCCATCTGTCAAGTAGCTCGTCTTGTCTTGTTATTTCCCTTGAAATAATAGGAAATTGAGTGAGTTTACGTATAAAGAAGGATTGTAGCTTAATTTTTGAGATAATTGGATGAAGGGTGAGCGTTTACTAGTTGAAAAATGGGCCCAACTTAAACCTACTCCTCTTTCCGCAAGTGAGAGGCATTCATCATTCTCGTTAACACCTAAAGCATTCCCGAATCCGATCAAGGGAATCCTTCGTCACGATGTAAGTGGCTTTTATAATTATTTACTTTATAATCATCTTATTGATCAATTCTAAAAAGAATATATACACAAAACTATCAAATATTTCAAAATATTGAATTTTTACATATTTTATGTTTCGTTCATTGTAAATAATCCATTTAGGTTAAAGGTAATCTTTCCAACTAATAGGAAAGAGCTGACTGCTTCCTTTCATTGATATGAGGGCATGTCACGCTTTTAGTTTTAAGTTTTCAGCTGAATATTGATCGCAGCTTCTTTATATCGCACCTTTAGAAAATAAAAAAACGAAATTCAAAATTTTAAATTCTTCCATCTGTCAAGTAGCTCGTCTTGTCTTGTTATTTCCCTTGAAATAATAGGAAATTGAGTGAGTTTACGTATAAAGAAGGATTGTAGCTTAATTTGTGAGATAATTGGATGAAGGGTGAGCGTTTACTAGTTGAAAAATGGGCCCAACTTAAACCTACTCCTCTTTCCGCAAGTGAGAGGCATTCATCATTCTCGTTAACACCTAAAGCATTCCCGAATCCGATCAAGGGAATCCTTCGTCACGATGTAAGTGGCTTTTATAATTATTTACTTTATAATCATCTTATTGATCAATTCTAAAAAGAATATATACACAAAACTATCAAATATTTCAAAATATTGAATTTTTACATATTTTATGTTTCGTTCATTGTAAATAATCCATTTAGGTTAAAGGTAATCTTTCCAACTAATAGGAAAGAGCTGACTGCTTCCTTTCATTGATATGAGGGCATGTCACGCTTTTAGTTTTAAGTTTTCAGCTGAATATTGATCGCAGCTTCTTTATATCGCACCTTTAGAAAATAAAAAAACGAAATTCAAAATTTTAAATTCTTCCATCTGTCAAGTAGCTCGTCTTGTCTTGTTATTTCCCTTGAAATAATAGGAAATTGAGTGAGTTTACGTATAAAGAAGGATTGTAGCTTAATTTTTGAGATAATTGGATGAAGGGTGAGCGTTTACTAGTTGAAAAATGGGCCCAACTTAAACCTACTCCTCTTTCCGCAAGTGAGAGGCATTCATCATTCTCGTTAACACCTAAAGCATTCCCGAATCCGATCAAGGGAATCCTTCGTCACGATGTAAGTGGCTTTTATAATTATTTACTTTATAATCATCTTATTGATCAATTCTAAAAAGAATATATACACAAAACTATCAAATATTTCAAAATATTGAATTTTTACATATTTTATGTTTCGTTCATTGTAAATAATCCATTTAGGTTAAAGGTAATCTTTCCAACTAATAGGAAAGAGCTGACTGCTTCCTTTCATTGATATGAGGGCATGTCACGCTTTTAGTTTTAAGTTTTCAGCTGAATATTGATCGCAGCTTCTTTATATCGCACCTTTAGAAAATAAAAAAACGAAATTCAAAATTTTAAATTCTTCCATCTGTCAAGTAGCTCGTCTTGTCTTGTTATTTCCCTTGAAATAATAGGAAATTGAGTGAGTTTACGTATAAAGAAGGATTGTAGCTTAATTTTTGAGATAATTGGATGAAGGGTGAGCGTTTACTAGTTGAAAAATGGGCCCAACTTAAACCTACTCCTCTTTCCGCAAGTGAGAGGCATTCATCATTCTCGTTAACACCTAAAGCATTCCCGAATCCGATCAAGGGAATCCTTCGTCACGATGTAAGTGGCTTTTATAATTATTTACTTTATAATCATCTTATTGATCAATTCTAAAAAGAATATATACACAAAACTATCAAATATTTCAAAATATTGAATTTTTACATATTTTATGTTTCGTTCATTGTAAATAATCCATTTAGGTTAAAGGTAATCTTTCCAACTAATAGGAAAGAGCTGACTGCTTCCTTTCATTGATATGAGGGCATGTCACGCTTTTAGTTTTAAGTTTTCAGCTGAATATTGATCGCAGCTTCTTTATATCGCACCTTTAGAAAATAAAAAAACGAAATTCAAAATTTTAAATTCTTCCATCTGTCAAGTAGCTCGTCTTGTCTTGTTATTTCCCTTGAAATAATAGGAAATTGAGTGAGTTTACGTATAAAGAAGGATTGTAGCTTAATTTTTGAGATAATTGGATGAAGGGTGAGCGTTTACTAGTTGAAAAATGGGCCCAACTTAAACCTACTCCTCTTTCCGCAAGTGAGAGGCATTCATCATTCTCGTTAACACCTAAAGCATTCCCGAATCCGATCAAGGGAATCCTTCGTCACGATGTAAGTGGCTTTTATAATTATTTACTTTATAATCATCTTATTGATCAATTCTAAAAAGAATATATACACAAAACTATCAAATATTTCAAAATATTGAATTTTTACATATTTTATGTTTCGTTCATTGTAAATAATCCATTTAGGTTAAAGGTAATCTTTCCAACTAATAGGAAAGAGCTGACTGCTTCCTTTCATTGATATGAGGGCATGTCACGCTTTTAGTTTTAAGTTTTCAGCTGAATATTGATCGCAGCTTCTTTATATCGCACCTTTAGAAAATAAAAAAACGAAATTCAAAATTTTAAATTCTTCCATCTGTCAAGTAGCTCGTCTTGTCTTGTTATTTCCCTTGAAATAATAGGAAATTGAGTGAGTTTACGTATAAAGAAGGATTGTAGCTTAATTTTTGAGATAATTGGATGAAGGGTGAGCGTTTACTAGTTGAAAAATGGGCCCAACTTAAACCTACTCCTCTTTCCGCAAGTGAGAGGCATTCATCATTCTCGTTAACACCTAAAGCATTCCCGAATCCGATCAAGGGAATCCTTCGTCACGATGTAAGTGGCTTTTATAATTATTTACTTTATAATCATCTTATTGATCAATTCTAAAAAGAATATATACACAAAACTATCAAATATTTCAAAATATTGAATTTTTACATATTTTATGTTTCGTTCATTGTAAATAATCCATTTAGGTTAAAGGTAATCTTTCCAACTAATAGGAAAGAGCTGACTGCTTCCTTTCATTGATATGAGGGCATGTCACGCTTTTAGTTTTAAGTTTTCAGCTGAATATTGATCGCAGCTTCTTTATATCGCACCTTTAGAAAATAAAAAAACGAAATTCAAAATTTTAAATTCTTCCATCTGTCAAGTAGCTCGTCTTGTCTTGTTATTTCCCTTGAAATAATAGGAAATTGAGTGAGTTTACGTATAAAGAAGGATTGTAGCTTAATTTTTGAGATAATTGGATGAAGGGTGAGCGTTTACTAGTTGAAAAATGGGCCCAACTTAAACCTACTCCTCTTTCCGCAAGTGAGAGGCATTCATCATTCTCGTTAACACCTAAAGCATTCCCGAATCCGATCAAGGGAATCCTTGGTCACGATGTAAGTGGCTTTTATAATTATTTACTTTATAATCATCTTATTGATCAATTCTAAAAAGAATATATACACAAAACTATCAAATATTTCGAAATATTGAATTTTTACATATTTTATGTTTCGTTCATTGTAAATAATCCATTTAGGTTAAAGGTAATCTTTCCAACTAATAGGAAAGAGCTGACTGCTTCCTTTCATTGATATGAGGGCATGTCACGCTTTTAGTTTTAAGTTTTCAGCTGAATATTGATCGCAGCTTCTTTATATCGCACCTTTAGAAAATAAAAAAACGAAATTCAAAATTTTAAATTCTTCCATCTGTCAAGTAGCTCGTCTTGTCTTGTTATTTCCCTTGAAATAATAGGAAATTGAGTGAGTTTACGTATAAAGAAGGATTGTAGCTTAATTTTTGAGATAATTGGATGAAGGGTGAGCGTTTACTAGTTGAAAAATGGGCCCAACTTAAACCTACTCCTCTTTCCGCAAGTGAGAGGCATTCATCATTCTCGTTAACACCTAAAGCATTCCCGAATCCGATCAAGGGAATCCTTCGTCACGATGTAAGTGGCTTTTATAATTATTTACTTTATAATCATCTTATTGATCAATTCTAAAAAGAATATATACACAAAACTATCAAATATTTCAAAATATTGAATTTTTACATATTTTATGTTTCGTTCATTGTAAATAATCCATTTAGGTTAAAGGTAATCTTTCCAACTAATAGGAAAGAGCTGACTGCTTCCTTTCATTGATATGAGGGCATGTCACGCTTTTAGTTTTAAGTTTTCAGCTGAATATTGATCGCAGCTTCTTTATATCGCACCTTTAGAAAATAAAAAAACGAAATTCAAAATTTTAAATTCTTCCATCTGTCAAGTAGCTCGTCTTGTCTTGTTATTTCCCTTGAAATAATAGGAAATTGAGTGAGTTTACGTATAAAGAAGGATTGTAGCTTAATTTTTGAGATAATTGGATGAAGGGTGAGCGTTTACTAGTTGAAAAATGGGCCCAACTTAAACCTACTCCTCTTTCCGCAAGTGAGAGGCATTCATCATTCTCGTTAACACCTAAAGCATTCCCGAATCCGATCAAGGGAATCCTTCGTCACGATGTAAGTGGCTTTTATAATTATTTACTTTATAATCATCTTATTGATCAATTCTAAAAAGAATATATACACAAAACTATCAAATATTTCAAAATATTGAATTTTTACATATTTTATGTTTCGTTCATTGTAAATAATCCATTTAGGTTAAAGGTAATCTTTCCAACTAATAGGAAAGAGCTGACTGCTTCCTTTCATTGATATGAGGGCATGTCACGCTTTTAGTTTTAAGTTTTCAGCTGAATATTGATCGCAGCTTCTTTATATCGCACCTTTAGAAAATAAAAAAACGAAATTCAAAATTTTAAATTCTTCCATCTGTCAAGTAGCTCGTCTTGTCTTGTTATTTCCCTTGAAATAATAGGAAATTGAGTGAGTTTACGTATAAAGAAGGATTGTAGCTTAATTTTTGAGATAATTGGATGAAGGGTGAGCGTTTACTAGTTGAAAAATGGGCCCAACTTAAACCTACTCCTCTTTCCGCAAGTGAGAGGCATTCATCATTCTCGTTAACACCTAAAGCATTCCCGAATCCGATCAAGGGAATCCTTCGTCACGATGTAAGTGGCTTTTATAATTATTTACTTTATAATCATCTTATTGATCAATTCTAAAAAGAATATATACACAAAACTATCAAATATTTCAAAATATTGAATTTTTACATATTTTATGTTTCGTTCATTGTAAATAATCCATTTAGGTTAAAGGTAATCTTTCCAACTAATAGGAAAGAGCTGACTGCTTCCTTTCATTGATATGAGGGCATGTCACGCTTTTAGTTTTAAGTTTTCAGCTGAATATTGATCGCAGCTTCTTTATATCGCACCTTTAGAAAATAAAAAAACGAAATTCAAAATTTTAAATTCTTCCATCTGTCAAGTAGCTCGTCTTGTCTTGTTATTTCCCTTGAAATAATAGGAAATTGAGTGAGTTTACGTATAAAGAAGGATTGTAGCTTAATTTTTGAGATAATTGGATGAAGGGTGAGCGTTTACTAGTTGAAAAATGGGCCCAACTTAAACCTACTCCTCTTTCCGCAAGTGAGAGGCATTCATCATTCTCGTTAACACCTAAAGCATTCCCGAATCCGATCAAGGGAATCCTTCGTCACGATGTAAGTGGCTTTTATAATTATTTACTTTATAATCATCTTATTGATCAATTCTAAAAAGAATATATACACAAAACTATCAAATATTTCAAAATATTGAATTTTTACATATTTTATGTTTCGTTCATTGTAAATAATCCATTTAGGTTAAAGGTAATCTTTCCAACTAATAGGAAAGAGCTGACTGCTTCCTTTCATTGATATGAGGGCATGTCACGCTTTTAGTTTTAAGTTTTCAGCTGAATATTGATCGCAGCTTCTTTATATCGCACCTTTAGAAAATAAAAAAACGAAATTCAAAATTTTAAATTCTTCCATCTGTCAAGTAGCTCGTCTTGTCTTGTTATTTCCCTTGAAATAATAGGAAATTGAGTGAGTTTACGTATAAAGAAGGATTGTAGCTTAATTTTTGAGATAATTGGATGAAGGGTGAGCGTTTACTAGTTGAAAAATGGGCCCAACTTAAACCTACTCCTCTTTCCGCAAGTGAGAGGCATTCATCATTCTCGTTAACACCTAAAGCATTCCCGAATCCGATCAAGGGAATCCTTCGTCACGATGTAAGTGGCTTTTATAATTATTTACTTTATAATCATCTTATTGATCAATTCTAAAAAGAATATATACACAAAACTATCAAATATTTCAAAATATTGAATTTTTACATATTTTATGTTTCGTTCATTGTAAATAATCCATTTAGGTTAAAGGTAATCTTTCCAACTAATAGGAAAGAGCTGACTGCTTCCTTTCATTGATATGAGGGCATGTCACGCTTTTAGTTTTAAGTTTTCAGCTGAATATTGATCGCAGCTTCTTTATATCGCACCTTTAGAAAATAAAAAAACGAAATTCAAAATTTTAAATTCTTCCATCTGTCAAGTAGCTCGTCTTGTCTTGTTATTTCCCTTGAAATAATAGGAAATTGAGTGAGTTTACGTATAAAGAAGGATTGTAGCTTAATTTTTGAGATAATTGGATGAAGGGTGAGCGTTTACTAGTTGAAAAATGGGCCCAACTTAAACCTACTCCTCTTTCCGCAAGTGAGAGGCATTCATCATTCTCGTTAACACCTAAAGCATTCCCGAATCCGATCAAGGGAATCCTTCGTCACGATGTAAGTGGCTTTTATAATTATTTACTTTATAATCATCTTATTGATCAATTCTAAAAAGAATATATACACAAAACTATCAAATATTTCAAAATATTGAATTTTTACATATTTTATGTTTCGTTCATTGTAAATAATCCATTTAGGTTAAAGGTAATCTTTCCAACTAATAGGAAAGAGCTGACTGCTTCCTTTCATTGATATGAGGGCATGTCACGCTTTTAGTTTTAAGTTTTCAGCTGAATATTGATCGCAGCTTCTTTATATCGCACCTTTAGAAAATAAAAAAACGAAATTCAAAATTTTAAATTCTTCCATCTGTCAAGTAGCTCGTCTTGTCTTGTTATTTCCCTTGAAATAATAGGAAATTGAGTGAGTTTACGTATAAAGAAGGATTGTAGCTTAATTTTTGAGATAATTGGATGAAGGGTGAGCGTTTACTAGTTGAAAAATGGGCCCAACTTAAACCTACTCCTCTTTCCGCAAGTGAGAGGCATTCATCATTCTCGTTAACACCTAAAGCATTCCCGAATCCGATCAAGGGAATCCTTGGTCACGATGTAAGTGGCTTTTATAATTATTTACTTTATAATCATCTTATTGATCAATTCTAAAAAGAATATATACACAAAACTATCAAATATTTCGAAATATTGAATTTTTACATATTTTATGTTTCGTTCATTGTAAATAATCCATTTAGGTTAAAGGTAATCTTTCCAACTAATAGGAAAGAGCTGACTGCTTCCTTTCATTGATATGAGGGCATGTCACGCTTTTAGTTTTAAGTTTTCAGCTGAATATTGATCGCAGCTTCTTTATATCGCACCTTTAGAAAATAAAAAAACGAAATTCAAAATTTTAAATTCTTCCATCTGTCAAGTAGCTCGTCTTGTCTTGTTATTTCCCTTGAAATAATAGGAAATTGAGTGAGTTTACGTATAAAGAAGGATTGTAGCTTAATTTTTGAGATAATTGGATGAAGGGTGAGCGTTTACTAGTTGAAAAATGGGCCCAACTTAAACCTACTCCTCTTTCCGCAAGTGAGAGGCATTCATCATTCTCGTTAACACCTAAAGCATTCCCGAATCCGATCAAGGGAATCCTTCGTCACGATGTAAGTGGCTTTTATAATTATTTACTTTATAATCATCTTATTGATCAATTCTAAAAAGAATATATACACAAAACTATCAAATATTTCAAAATATTGAATTTTTACATATTTTATGTTTCGTTCATTGTAAATAATCCATTTAGGTTAAAGGTAATCTTTCCAACTAATAGGAAAGAGCTGACTGCTTCCTTTCATTGATATGAGGGCATGTCACGCTTTTAGTTTTAAGTTTTCAGCTGAATATTGATCGCAGCTTCTTTATATCGCACCTTTAGAAAATAAAAAAACGAAATTCAAAATTTTAAATTCTTCCATCTGTCAAGTAGCTCGTCTTGTCTTGTTATTTCCCTTGAAATAATAGGAAATTGAGTGAGTTTACGTATAAAGAAGGATTGTAGCTTAATTTTTGAGATAATTGGATGAAGGGTGAGCGTTTACTAGTTGAAAAATGGGCCCAACTTAAACCTACTCCTCTTTCCGCAAGTGAGAGGCATTCATCATTCTCGTTAACACCTAAAGCATTCCCGAATCCGATCAAGGGAATCCTTCGTCACGATGTAAGTGGCTTTTATAATTATTTACTTTATAATCATCTTATTGATCAATTCTAAAAAGAATATATACACAAAACTATCAAATATTTCAAAATATTGAATTTTTACATATTTTATGTTTCGTTCATTGTAAATAATCCATTTAGGTTAAAGGTAATCTTTCCAACTAATAGGAAAGAGCTGACTGCTTCCTTTCATTGATATGAGGGCATGTCACGCTTTTAGTTTTAAGTTTTCAGCTGAATATTGATCGCAGCTTCTTTATATCGCACCTTTAGAAAATAAAAAAACGAAATTCAAAATTTTAAATTCTTCCATCTGTCAAGTAGCTCGTCTTGTCTTGTTATTTCCCTTGAAATAATAGGAAATTGAGTGAGTTTACGTATAAAGAAGGATTGTAGCTTAATTTTTGAGATAATTGGATGAAGGGTGAGCGTTTACTAGTTGAAAAATGGGCCCAACTTAAACCTACTCCTCTTTCCGCAAGTGAGAGGCATTCATCATTCTCGTTAACACCTAAAGCATTCCCGAATCCGATCAAGGGAATCCTTCGTCACGATGTAAGTGGCTTTTATAATTATTTACTTTATAATCATCTTATTGATCAATTCTAAAAAGAATATATACACAAAACTATCAAATATTTCAAAATATTGAATTTTTACATATTTTATGTTTCGTTCATTGTAAATAATCCATTTAGGTTAAAGGTAATCTTTCCAACTAATAGGAAAGAGCTGACTGCTTCCTTTCATTGATATGAGGGCATGTCACGCTTTTAGTTTTAAGTTTTCAGCTGAATATTGATCGCAGCTTCTTTATATCGCACCTTTAGAAAATAAAAAAACGAAATTCAAAATTTTAAATTCTTCCATCTGTCAAGTAGCTCGTCTTGTCTTGTTATTTCCCTTGAAATAATAGGAAATTGAGTGAGTTTACGTATAAAGAAGGATTGTAGCTTAATTTTTGAGATAATTGGATGAAGGGTGAGCGTTTACTAGTTGAAAAATGGGCCCAACTTAAACCTACTCCTCTTTCCGCAAGTGAGAGGCATTCATCATTCTCGTTAACACCTAAAGCATTCCCGAATCCGATCAAGGGAATCCTTCGTCACGATGTAAGTGGCTTTTATAATTATTTACTTTATAATCATCTTATTGATCAATTCTAAAAAGAATATATACACAAAACTATCAAATATTTCAAAATATTGAATTTTTACATATTTTATGTTTCGTTCATTGTAAATAATCCATTTAGGTTAAAGGTAATCTTTCCAACTAATAGGAAAGAGCTGACTGCTTCCTTTCATTGATATGAGGGCATGTCACGCTTTTAGTTTTAAGTTTTCAGCTGAATATTGATCGCAGCTTCTTTATATCGCACCTTTAGAAAATAAAAAAACGAAATTCAAAATTTTAAATTCTTCCATCTGTCAAGTAGCTCGTCTTGTCTTGTTATTTCCCTTGAAATAATAGGAAATTGAGTGAGTTTACGTATAAAGAAGGATTGTAGCTTAATTTTTGAGATAATTGGATGAAGGGTGAGCGTTTACTAGTTGAAAAATGGGCCCAACTTAAACCTACTCCTCTTTCCGCAAGTGAGAGGCATTCATCATTCTCGTTAACACCTAAAGCATTCCCGAATCCGATCAAGGGAATCCTTCGTCACGATGTAAGTGGCTTTTATAATTATTTACTTTATAATCATCTTATTGATCAATTCTAAAAAGAATATATACACAAAACTATCAAATATTTCAAAATATTGAATTTTTACATATTTTATGTTTCGTTCATTGTAAATAATCCATTTAGGTTAAAGGTAATCTTTCCAACTAATAGGAAAGAGCTGACTGCTTCCTTTCATTGATATGAGGGCATGTCACGCTTTTAGTTTTAAGTTTTCAGCTGAATATTGATCGCAGCTTCTTTATATCGCACCTTTAGAAAATAAAAAAACGAAATTCAAAATTTTAAATTCTTCCATCTGTCAAGTAGCTCGTCTTGTCTTGTTATTTCCCTTGAAATAATAGGAAATTGAGTGAGTTTACGTATAAAGAAGGATTGTAGCTTAATTTTTGAGATAATTGGATGAAGGGTGAGCGTTTACTAGTTGAAAAATGGGCCCAACTTAAACCTACTCCTCTTTCCGCAAGTGAGAGGCATTCATCATTCTCGTTAACACCTAAAGCATTCCCGAATCCGATCAAGGGAATCCTTCGTCACGATGTAAGTGGCTTTTATAATTATTTACTTTATAATCATCTTATTGATCAATTCTAAAAAGAATATATACACAAAACTATCAAATATTTCAAAATATTGAATTTTTACATATTTTATGTTTCGTTCATTGTAAATAATCCATTTAGGTTAAAGGTAATCTTTCCAACTAATAGGAAAGAGCTGACTGCTTCCTTTCATTGATATGAGGGCATGTCACGCTTTTAGTTTTAAGTTTTCAGCTGAATATTGATCGCAGCTTCTTTATATCGCACCTTTAGAAAATAAAAAAACGAAATTCAAAATTTTAAATTCTTCCATCTGTCAAGTAGCTCGTCTTGTCTTGTTATTTCCCTTGAAATAATAGGAAATTGAGTGAGTTTACGTATAAAGAAGGATTGTAGCTTAATTTTTGAGATAATTGGATGAAGGGTGAGCGTTTACTAGTTGAAAAATGGGCCCAACTTAAACCTACTCCTCTTTCCGCAAGTGAGAGGCATTCATCATTCTCGTTAACACCTAAAGCATTCCCGAATCCGATCAAGGGAATCCTTCGTCACGATGTAAGTGGCTTTTATAATTATTTACTTTATAATCATCTTATTGATCAATTCTAAAAAGAATATATACACAAAACTATCAAATATTTCAAAATATTGAATTTTTACATATTTTATGTTTCGTTCATTGTAAATAATCCATTTAGGTTAAAGGTAATCTTTCCAACTAATAGGAAAGAGCTGACTGCTTCCTTTCATTGATATGAGGGCATGTCACGCTTTTAGTTTTAAGTTTTCAGCTGAATATTGATCGCAGCTTCTTTATATCGCACCTTTAGAAAATAAAAAAACGAAATTCAAAATTTTAAATTCTTCCATCTGTCAAGTAGCTCGTCTTGTCTTGTTATTTCCCTTGAAATAATAGGAAATTGAGTGAGTTTACGTATAAAGAAGGATTGTAGCTTAATTTTTGAGATAATTGGATGAAGGGTGAGCGTTTACTAGTTGAAAAATGGGCCCAACTTAAACCTACTCCTCTTTCCGCAAGTGAGAGGCATTCATCATTCTCGTTAACACCTAAAGCATTCCCGAATCCGATCAAGGGAATCCTTCGTCACGATGTAAGTGGCTTTTATAATTATTTACTTTATAATCATGTTATTGATCAATTCTAAAAAGAATATATACACAAAACTATCAAATATTTCAAAATATTGAATTTTTACATATTTTATGTTTCGTTCATTGTAAATAATCCATTTAGGTTAAAGGTAATCTTTCCAACTAATAGGAAAGAGCTGACTGCTTCCTTTCATTGATATGAGGGCATGTCACGCTTTTAGTTTTAAGTTTTCAGCTGAATATTGATCGCAGCTTCTTTATATCGCACCTTTAGAAAATAAAAAAACGAAATTCAAAATTTTAAATTCTTCCATCTGTCAAGTAGCTCGTCTTGTCTTGTTATTTCCCTTGAAATAATAGGAAATTGAGTGAGTTTACGTATAAAGAAGGATTGTAGCTTAATTTTTGAGATAATTGGATGAAGGGTGAGCGTTTACTAGTTGAAAAATGGGCCCAACTTAAACCTACTCCTCTTTCCGCAAGTGAGAGGCATTCATCATTCTCGTTAACACCTAAAGCATTCCCGAATCCGATCAAGGGAATCCTTCGTCACGATGTAAGTGGCTTTTATAATTATTTACTTTATAATCATCTTATTGATCAATTCTAAAAAGAATATATACACAAAACTATCAAATATTTCAAAATATTGAATTTTTACATATTTTATGTTTCGTTCATTGTAAATAATCCATTTAGGTTAAAGGTAATCTTTCCAACTAATAGGAAAGAGCTGACTGCTTCCTTTCATTGATATGAGGGCATGTCACGCTTTTAGTTTTAAGTTTTCAGCTGAATATTGATCGCAGCTTCTTTATATCGCACCTTTAGAAAATAAAAAAACGAAATTCAAAATTTTAAATTCTTCCATCTGTCAAGTAGCTCGTCTTGTCTTGTTATTTCCCTTGAAATAATAGGAAATTGAGTGAGTTTACGTATAAAGAAGGATTGTAGCTTAATTTTTGAGATAATTGGATGAAGGGTGAGCGTTTACTAGTTGAAAAATGGGCCCAACTTAAACCTACTCCTCTTTCCGCAAGTGAGAGGCATTCATCATTCTCGTTAACACCTAAAGCATTCCCGAATCCGATCAAGGGAATCCTTCGTCACGATGTAAGTGGCTTTTATAATTATTTACTTTATAATCATCTTATTGATCAATTCTAAAAAGAATATATACACAAAACTATCAAATATTTCAAAATATTGAATTTTTACATATTTTATGTTTCGTTCATTGTAAATAATCCATTTAGGTTAAAGGTAATCTTTCCAACTAATAGGAAAGAGCTGACTGCTTCCTTTCATTGATATGAGGGCATGTCACGCTTTTAGTTTTAAGTTTTCAGCTGAATATTGATCGCAGCTTCTTTATATCGCACCTTTAGAAAATAAAAAAACGAAATTCAAAATTTTAAATTCTTCCATCTGTCAAGTAGCTCGTCTTGTCTTGTTATTTCCCTTGAAATAATAGGAAATTGAGTGAGTTTACGTATAAAGAAGGATTGTAGCTTAATTTTTGAGATAATTGGATGAAGGGTGAGCGTTTACTAGTTGAAAAATGGGCCCAACTTAAACCTACTCCTCTTTCCGCAAGTGAGAGGCATTCATCATTCTCGTTAACACCTAAAGCATTCCCGAATCCGATCAAGGGAATCCTTCGTCACGATGTAAGTGGCTTTTATAATTATTTACTTTATAATCATCTTATTGATCAATTCTAAAAAGAATATATACACAAAACTATCAAATATTTCAAAATATTGAATTTTTACATATTTTATGTTTCGTTCATTGTAAATAATCCATTTAGGTTAAAGGTAATCTTTCCAACTAATAGGAAAGAGCTGACTGCTTCCTTTCATTGATATGAGGGCATGTCACGCTTTTAGTTTTAAGTTTTCAGCTGAATATTGATCGCAGCTTCTTTATATCGCACCTTTAGAAAATAAAAAAACGAAATTCAAAATTTTAAATTCTTCCATCTGTCAAGTAGCTCGTCTTGTCTTGTTATTTCCCTTGAAATAATAGGAAATTGAGTGAGTTTACGTATAAAGAAGGATTGTAGCTTAATTTTTGAGATAATTGGATGAAGGGTGAGCGTTTACTAGTTGAAAAATGGGCCCAACTTAAACCTACTCCTCTTTCCGCAAGTGAGAGGCATTCATCATTCTCGTTAACACCTAAAGCATTCCCGAATCCGATCAAGGGAATCCTTCGTCACGATGTAAGTGGCTTTTATAATTATTTACTTTATAATCATCTTATTGATCAATTCTAAAAAGAATATATACACAAAACTATCAAATATTTCAAAATATTGAATTTTTACATATTTTATGTTTCGTTCATTGTAAATAATCCATTTAGGTTAAAGGTAATCTTTCCAACTAATAGGAAAGAGCTGACTGCTTCCTTTCATTGATATGAGGGCATGTCACGCTTTTAGTTTTAAGTTTTCAGCTGAATATTGATCGCAGCTTCTTTATATCGCACCTTTAGAAAATAAAAAAACGAAATTCAAAATTTTAAATTCTTCCATCTGTCAAGTAGCTCGTCTTGTCTTGTTATTTCCCTTGAAATAATAGGAAATTGAGTGAGTTTACGTATAAAGAAGGATTGTAGCTTAATTTTTGAGATAATTGGATGAAGGGTGAGCGTTTACTAGTTGAAAAATGGGCCCAACTTAAACCTACTCCTCTTTCCGCAAGTGAGAGGCATTCATCATTCTCGTTAACACCTAAAGCATTCCCGAATCCGATCAAGGGAATCCTTCGTCACGATGTAAGTGGCTTTTATAATTATTTACTTTATAATCATCTTATTGATCAATTCTAAAAAGAATATATACACAAAACTATCAAATATTTCAAAATATTGAATTTTTACATATTTTATGTTTCGTTCATTGTAAATAATCCATTTAGGTTAAAGGTAATCTTTCCAACTAATAGGAAAGAGCTGACTGCTTCCTTTCATTGATATGAGGGCATGTCACGCTTTTAGTTTTAAGTTTTCAGCTGAATATTGATCGCAGCTTCTTTATATCGCACCTTTAGAAAATAAAAAAACGAAATTCAAAATTTTAAATTCTTCCATCTGTCAAGTAGCTCGTCTTGTCTTGTTATTTCCCTTGAAATAATAGGAAATTGAGTGAGTTTACGTATAAAGAAGGATTGTAGCTTAATTTTTGAGATAATTGGATGAAGGGTGAGCGTTTACTAGTTGAAAAATGGGCCCAACTTAAACCTACTCCTCTTTCCGCAAGTGAGAGGCATTCATCATTCTCGTTAACACCTAAAGCATTCCCGAATCCGATCAAGGGAATCCTTCGTCACGATGTAAGTGGCTTTTATAATTATTTACTTTATAATCATCTTATTGATCAATTCTAAAAAGAATATATACACAAAACTATCAAATATTTCAAAATATTGAATTTTTACATATTTTATGTTTCGTTCATTGTAAATAATCCATTTAGGTTAAAGGTAATCTTTCCAACTAATAGGAAAGAGCTGACTGCTTCCTTTCATTGATATGAGGGCATGTCACGCTTTTAGTTTTAAGTTTTCAGCTGAATATTGATCGCAGCTTCTTTATATCGCACCTTTAGAAAATAAAAAAACGAAATTCAAAATTTTAAATTCTTCCATCTGTCAAGTAGCTCGTCTTGTCTTGTTATTTCCCTTGAAATAATAGGAAATTGAGTGAGTTTACGTATAAAGAAGGATTGTAGCTTAATTTTTGAGATAATTGGATGAAGGGTGAGCGTTTACTAGTTGAAAAATGGGCCCAACTTAAACCTACTCCTCTTTCCGCAAGTGAGAGGCATTCATCATTCTCGTTAACACCTAAAGCATTCCCGAATCCGATCAAGGGAATCCTTCGTCACGATGTAAGTGGCTTTTATAATTATTTACTTTATAATCATCTTATTGATCAATTATAAAAAGAATATATACACAAAACTATCAAATATTTCAAAATATTGAATTTTTACATATTTTATGTTTCGTTCATTGTAAATAATCCATTTAGGTTAAAGGTAATCTTTCCAACTAATAGGAAAGAGCTGACTGCTTCCTTTCATTGATATGAGGGCATGTCACGCTTTTAGTTTTAAGTTTTCAGCTGAATATTGATCGCAGCTTCTTTATATCGCACCTTTAGAAAATAAAAAAACGAAATTCAAAATTTTAAATTCTTCCATCTGTCAAGTAGCTCGTCTTGTCTTGTTATTTCCCTTGAAATAATAGGAAATTGAGTGAGTTTACGTATAAAGAAGGATTGTAGCTTAATTTTTGAGATAATTGGATGAAGGGTGAGCGTTTACTAGTTGAAAAATGGGCCCAACTTAAACCTACTCCTCTTTCCGCAAGTGAGAGGCATTCATCATTCTCGTTAACACCTAAAGCATTCCCGAATCCGATCAAGGGAATCCTTCGTCACGATGTAAGTGGCTTTTATAATTATTTACTTTATAATCATCTTATTGATCAATTCTAAAAAGAATATATACACAAAACTATCAAATATTTCAAAATATTGAATTTTTACATATTTTATGTTTCGTTCATTGTAAATAATCCATTTAGGTTAACCCGCTGAGCACGTAACATCCATTTGGGGACATGAATGGCGGCCGCCGAAATTCCGAAACGTCCACTACTGGATATAGCGCTCGGCTCTTACGAAAATGTCGTTTAAATTTCGAAATGCGATTGTATATTCTATCGAATGATGCCATAATATAGCCAAATATGCAACACTATGAAATTGCTCGATTGCCGCATGCGATGTTAGAAATATGAATTACTACATCCCTTACAAAATCGATGACCTCATTTCTGACGACAGTCGCGCGAACTGCCCATTCGCGGCGGCGTATAATTCCGCGACGTGTTGTGTTGTGAATTGTTTTGTGTATATAAGTGCAGTGCATACCGGATAAAAGTAAGTAATTTCCATTTTTAAGTAGTTTAGGCCTTAGGATTAAACAATTTACACAGCCCATTTGCTGTTTTTCACGAATTTTCGAAGAAAACACTTTGGCAAAACGTAACGGCTCGCGAAAGATGGCCGTTTTTATTTTGTAATGTTTGTGAAATATCCCGTTATATCGCGAAACATGACGTAATGTCGCTTTAATTTACTAATAAAATAGGTATTGCTTCATTTACATCCTAAGTTATCACATAATTAGGCGTATTTTGAACATTATATGTTGTTTTCAAATATGGCTCGCGAAAATGAAACTTGTTTTGATAATTACTATGAGAGAAAAAAGTGTGATTTTCCATAGTTTTTCGATGAAATGTGACTCTTTGGAGTATAGTAATTAGTTATTAGACATATAATAAGTCTATGATAAGACAATATAATTGAAAAAATCTAACGAATTTTATATTATGGGCATTCAAAGTTTATTATTAGGTTCGGAAGTCGGAAACTCTCAAAACTTTAGATTTTTCTATAATATCAGACAAAGCTCAAAGTTCTGGTGTGATTTCTAAGAAGAAGTGATGTAGTAATAAAGTTATTTTGAAAGAATTTCATATAAAAAAATACCATAAGTAGTCACAAATTAAAAACTAAAAAAATTTTTTTTTACGAGAATACATACAATTTTTCTTGGCTGAATAAATAAATATTTTTTCCGTATTTTTGTATGCAAATAAGTAAAAAAAAAATATCGCTTTGGTAAAGCATTTAATAAAGAACATAACTGTATTTACAATTTTTGATATTTACAAAAACTGTATTTACAAAAAAATCGAAATGATTTTATAGGCGAGTTTTTTCAGTTTGCCAATTTTGTAATATTTATTCATTATTATCTTAATTGTTTTACGAGATAAGGTTATAATGTTTTATATGTCAAATTTCAATGCGATCATTTTTCTATTAATCTTTTTTTAATCCGATTAGTGGTTTATAAGTTATGATCGTTTTTCTCAAGGCCGTTGACTCGCGTCGATTTTTTGCGCGAATATGTCGCGCGCAAAAGTGATGTTTTTGGGCGCGGTGAGTTTTTACCTCGCAACGTGAGGGGTTAAAGGTAATCTTTCCAACTAATAGGAAAGAGCTGACTGCTTCCTTTCATTGATATGAGGGCATGTCACGCTTTTAGTTTTAAGTTTTCAGCTGAATATTGATCGCAGCTTCTTTATATCGCACCTTTAGAAAATAAAAAAACGAAATTCAAAATTTTAAATTCTTCCATCTGTCAAGTAGCTCGTCTTGTCTTGTTATTTCCCTTGAAATAATAGGAAATTGAGTGAGTTTACGTATAAAGAAGGATTGTAGCTTAATTTTTGAGATAATTGGATGAAGGGTGAGCGTTTACTAGTTGAAAAATGGGCCCAACTTAAACCTACTCCTCTTTCCGCAAGTGAGAGGCATTCATCATTCTCGTTAACACCTAAAGCATTCCCGAATCCGATCAAGGGAATCCTTCGTCACGATGTAAGTGGCTTTTATAATTATTTACTTTATAATCATCTTATTGATCAATTCTAAAAAGAATATATACACAAAACTATCAAATATTTCAAAATATTGAATTTTTACATATTTTATGTTTCGTTCATTGTAAATAATCCATTTAGGTTAAAGGTAATCTTTCCAACTAATAGGAAAGAGCTGACTGCTTCCTTTCATTGATATGAGGGCATGTCACGCTTTTAGTTTTAAGTTTTCAGCTGAATATTGATCGCAGCTTCTTTATATCGCACCTTTAGAAAATAAAAAAACGAAATTCAAAATTTTAAATTCTTCCATCTGTCAAGTAGCTCGTCTTGTCTTGTTATTTCCCTTGAAATAATAGGAAATTGAGTGAGTTTACGTATAAAGAAGGATTGTAGCTTAATTTTTGAGATAATTGGATGAAGGGTGAGCGTTTACTAGTTGAAAAATGGGCCCAACTTAAACCTACTCCTCTTTCCGCAAGTGAGAGGCATTCATCATTCTCGTTAACACCTAAAGCATTCCCGAATCCGATCAAGGGAATCCTTCGTCACGATGTAAGTGGCTTTTATAATTATTTACTTTATAATCATCTTATTGATCAATTCTAAAAAGAATATATACACAAAACTATCAAATATTTCAAAATATTGAATTTTTACATATTTTATGTTTCGTTCATTGTAAATAATCCATTTAGGTTAAAGGTAATCTTTCCAACTAATAGGAAAGAGCTGACTGCTTCCTTTCATTGATATGAGGGCATGTCACGCTTTTAGTTTTAAGTTTTCAGCTGAATATTGATCGCAGCTTCTTTATATCGCACCTTTAGAAAATAAAAAAACGAAATTCAAAATTTTAAATTCTTCCATCTGTCAAGTAGCTCGTCTTGTCTTGTTATTTCCCTTGAAATAATAGGAAATTGAGTGAGTTTACGTATAAAGAAGGATTGTAGCTTAATTTTTGAGATAATTGGATGAAGGGTGAGCGTTTACTAGTTGAAAAATGGGCCCAACTTAAACCTACTCCTCTTTCCGCAAGTGAGAGGCATTCATCATTCTCGTTAACACCTAAAGCATTCCCGAATCCGATCAAGGGAATCCTTCGTCACGATGTAAGTGGCTTTTATAATTATTTACTTTATAATCATCTTATTGATCAATTATAAAAAGAATATATACACAAAACTATCAAATATTTCAAAATATTGAATTTTTACATATTTTATGTTTCGTTCATTGTAAATAATCCATTTAGGTTAAAGGTAATCTTTCCAACTAATAGGAAAGAGCTGACTGCTTCCTTTCATTGATATGAGGGCATGTCACGCTTTTAGTTTTAAGTTTTCAGCTGAATATTGATCGCAGCTTCTTTATATCGCACCTTTAGAAAATAAAAAAACGAAATTCAAAATTTTAAATTCTTCCATCTGTCAAGTAGCTCGTCTTGTCTTGTTATTTCCCTTGAAATAATAGGAAATTGAGTGAGTTTACGTATAAAGAAGGATTGTAGCTTAATTTTTGAGATAATTGGATGAAGGGTGAGCGTTTACTAGTTGAAAAATGGGCCCAACTTAAACCTACTCCTCTTTCCGCAAGTGAGAGGCATTCATCATTCTCGTTAACACCTAAAGCATTCCCGAATCCGATCAAGGGAATCCTTCGTCACGATGTAAGTGGCTTTTATAATTATTTACTTTATAATCATCTTATTGATCAATTCTAAAAAGAATATATACACAAAACTATCAAATATTTCAAAATATTGAATTTTTACATATTTTATGTTTCGTTCATTGTAAATAATCCATTTAGGTTAACCCGCTGAGCACGTAACATCCATTTGGGGACATGAATGGCGGCCGCCGAAATTCCGAAACGTCCACTACTGGATATAGCGCTCGGCTCTTACGAAAATGTCGTTTAAATTTCGAAATGCGATTGTATATTCTATCGAATGATGCCATAATATAGCCAAATATGCAACACTATGAAATTGCTCGATTGCCGCATGCGATGTTAGAAATATGAATTACTACATCCCTTACAAAATCGATGACCTCATTTCTGACGACAGTCGCGCGAACTGCCCATTCGCGGCGGCGTATAATTCCGCGACGTGTTGTGTTGTGAATTGTTTTGTGTATATAAGTGCAGTGCATACCGGATAAAAGTAAGTAATTTCCATTTTTAAGTAGTTTAGGCCTTAGGATTAAACAATTTACACAGCCCATTTGCTGTTTTTCACGAATTTTCGAAGAAAACACTTTGGCAAAACGTAACGGCTCGCGAAAGATGGCCGTTTTTATTTTGTAATGTTTGTGAAATATCCCGTTATATCGCGAAACATGACGTAATGTCGCTTTAATTTACTAATAAAATAGGTATTGCTTCATTTACATCCTAAGTTATCACATAATTAGGCGTATTTTGAACATTATATGTTGTTTTCAAATATGGCTCGCGAAAATGAAACTTGTTTTGATAATTACTATGAGAGAAAAAAGTGTGATTTTCCATAGTTTTTCGATGAAATGTGACTCTTTGGAGTATAGTAATTAGTTATTAGACATATAATAAGTCTATGATAAGACAATATAATTGAAAAAATCTAACGAATTTTATATTATGGGCATTCAAAGTTTATTATTAGGTTCGGAAGTCGGAAACTCTCAAAACTTTAGATTTTTCTATAATATCAGACAAAGCTCAAAGTTCTGGTGTGATTTCTAAGAAGAAGTGATGTAGTAATAAAGTTATTTTGAAAGAATTTCATATAAAAAAATACCATAAGTAGTCACAAATTAAAAACTAAAAAAATTTTTTTTTACGAGAATACATACAATTTTTCTTGGCTGAATAAATAAATATTTTTTCCGTATTTTTGTATGCAAATAAGTAAAAAAAAAATATCGCTTTGGTAAAGCATTTAATAAAGAACATAACTGTATTTACAATTTTTGATATTTACAAAAACTGTATTTACAAAAAAATCGAAATGATTTTATAGGCGAGTTTTTTCAGTTTGCCAATTTTGTAATATTTATTCATTATTATCTTAATTGTTTTACGAGATAAGGTTATAATGTTTTATATGTCAAATTTCAATGCGATCATTTTTCTATTAATCTTTTTTTAATCCGATTAGTGGTTTATAAGTTATGATCGTTTTTCTCAAGGCCGTTGACTCGCGTCGATTTTTTGCGCGAATATGTCGCGCGCAAAAGTGATGTTTTTGGGCGCGGTGAGTTTTTACCTCGCAACGTGAGGGGTTAAAGGTAATCTTTCCAACTAATAGGAAAGAGCTGACTGCTTCCTTTCATTGATATGAGGGCATGTCACGCTTTTAGTTTTAAGTTTTCAGCTGAATATTGATCGCAGCTTCTTTATATCGCACCTTTAGAAAATAAAAAAACGAAATTCAAAATTTTAAATTCTTCCATCTGTCAAGTAGCTCGTCTTGTCTTGTTATTTCCCTTGAAATAATAGGAAATTGAGTGAGTTTACGTATAAAGAAGGATTGTAGCTTAATTTTTGAGATAATTGGATGAAGGGTGAGCGTTTACTAGTTGAAAAATGGGCCCAACTTAAACCTACTCCTCTTTCCGCAAGTGAGAGGCATTCATCATTCTCGTTAACACCTAAAGCATTCCCGAATCCGATCAAGGGAATCCTTCGTCACGATGTAAGTGGCTTTTATAATTATTTACTTTATAATCATCTTATTGATCAATTCTAAAAAGAATATATACACAAAACTATCAAATATTTCAAAATATTGAATTTTTACATATTTTATGTTTCGTTCATTGTAAATAATCCATTTAGGTTAAAGGTAATCTTTCCAACTAATAGGAAAGAGCTGACTGCTTCCTTTCATTGATATGAGGGCATGTCACGCTTTTAGTTTTAAGTTTTCAGCTGAATATTGATCGCAGCTTCTTTATATCGCACCTTTAGAAAATAAAAAAACGAAATTCAAAATTTTAAATTCTTCCATCTGTCAAGTAGCTCGTCTTGTCTTGTTATTTCCCTTGAAATAATAGGAAATTGAGTGAGTTTACGTATAAAGAAGGATTGTAGCTTAATTTTTGAGATAATTGGATGAAGGGTGAGCGTTTACTAGTTGAAAAATGGGCCCAACTTAAACCTACTCCTCTTTCCGCAAGTGAGAGGCATTCATCATTCTCGTTAACACCTAAAGCATTCCCGAATCCGATCAAGGGAATCCTTCGTCACGATGTAAGTGGCTTTTATAATTATTTACTTTATAATCATCTTATTGATCAATTCTAAAAAGAATATATACACAAAACTATCAAATATTTCAAAATATTGAATTTTTACATATTTTATGTTTCGTTCATTGTAAATAATCCATTTAGGTTAAAGGTAATCTTTCCAACTAATAGGAAAGAGCTGACTGCTTCCTTTCATTGATATGAGGGCATGTCACGCTTTTAGTTTTAAGTTTTCAGCTGAATATTGATCGCAGCTTCTTTATATCGCACCTTTAGAAAATAAAAAAACGAAATTCAAAATTTTAAATTCTTCCATCTGTCAAGTAGCTCGTCTTGTCTTGTTATTTCCCTTGAAATAATAGGAAATTGAGTGAGTTTACGTATAAAGAAGGATTGTAGCTTAATTTTTGAGATAATTGGATGAAGGGTGAGCGTTTACTAGTTGAAAAATGGGCCCAACTTAAACCTACTCCTCTTTCCGCAAGTGAGAGGCATTCATCATTCTCGTTAACACCTAAAGCATTCCCGAATCCGATCAAGGGAATCCTTCGTCACGATGTAAGTGGCTTTTATAATTATTTACTTTATAATCATCTTATTGATCAATTCTAAAAAGAATATATACACAAAACTATCAAATATTTCAAAATATTGAATTTTTACATATTTTATGTTTCGTTCATTGTAAATAATCCATTTAGGTTAAAGGTAATCTTTCCAACTAATAGGAAAGAGCTGACTGCTTCCTTTCATTGATATGAGGGCATGTCACGCTTTTAGTTTTAAGTTTTCAGCTGAATATTGATCGCAGCTTCTTTATATCGCACCTTTAGAAAATAAAAAAACGAAATTCAAAATTTTAAATTCTTCCATCTGTCAAGTAGCTCGTCTTGTCTTGTTATTTCCCTTGAAATAATAGGAAATTGAGTGAGTTTACGTATAAAGAAGGATTGTAGCTTAATTTTTGAGATAATTGGATGAAGGGTGAGCGTTTACTAGTTGAAAAATGGGCCCAACTTAAACCTACTCCTCTTTCCGCAAGTGAGAGGCATTCATCATTCTCGTTAACACCTAAAGCATTCCCGAATCCGATCAAGGGAATCCTTCGTCACGATGTAAGTGGCTTTTATAATTATTTACTTTATAATCATCTTATTGATCAATTCTAAAAAGAATATATACACAAAACTATCAAATATTTCAAAATATTGAATTTTTACATATTTTATGTTTCGTTCATTGTAAATAATCCATTTAGGTTAAAGGTAATCTTTCCAACTAATAGGAAAGAGCTGACTGCTTCCTTTCATTGATATGAGGGCATGTCACGCTTTTAGTTTTAAGTTTTCAGCTGAATATTGATCGCAGCTTCTTTATATCGCACCTTTAGAAAATAAAAAAACGAAATTCAAAATTTTAAATTCTTCCATCTGTCAAGTAGCTCGTCTTGTCTTGTTATTTCCCTTGAAATAATAGGAAATTGAGTGAGTTTACGTATAAAGAAGGATTGTAGCTTAATTTTTGAGATAATTGGATGAAGGGTGAGCGTTTACTAGTTGAAAAATGGGCCCAACTTAAACCTACTCCTCTTTCCGCAAGTGAGAGGCATTCATCATTCTCGTTAACACCTAAAGCATTCCCGAATCCGATCAAGGGAATCCTTCGTCACGATGTAAGTGGCTTTTATAATTATTTACTTTATAATCATCTTATTGATCAATTCTAAAAAGAATATATACACAAAACTATCAAATATTTCAAAATATTGAATTTTTACATATTTTATGTTTCGTTCATTGTAAATAATCCATTTAGGTTAAAGGTAATCTTTCCAACTAATAGGAAAGAGCTGACTGCTTCCTTTCATTGATATGAGGGCATGTCACGCTTTTAGTTTTAAGTTTTCAGCTGAATATTGATCGCAGCTTCTTTATATCGCACCTTTAGAAAATAAAAAAACGAAATTCAAAATTTTAAATTCTTCCATCTGTCAAGTAGCTCGTCTTGTCTTGTTATTTCCCTTGAAATAATAGGAAATTGAGTGAGTTTACGTATAAAGAAGGATTGTAGCTTAATTTTTGAGATAATTGGATGAAGGGTGAGCGTTTACTAGTTGAAAAATGGGCCCAACTTAAACCTACTCCTCTTTCCGCAAGTGAGAGGCATTCATCATTCTCGTTAACACCTAAAGCATTCCCGAATCCGATCAAGGGAATCCTTCGTCACGATGTAAGTGGCTTTTATAATTATTTACTTTATAATCATGTTATTGATCAATTCTAAAAAGAATATATACACAAAACTATCAAATATTTCAAAATATTGAATTTTTACATATTTTATGTTTCGTTCATTGTAAATAATCCATTTAGGTTAAAGGTAATCTTTCCAACTAATAGGAAAGAGCTGACTGCTTCCTTTCATTGATATGAGGGCATGTCACGCTTTTAGTTTTAAGTTTTCAGCTGAATATTGATCGCAGCTTCTTTATATCGCACCTTTAGAAAATAAAAAAACGAAATTCAAAATTTTAAATTCTTCCATCTGTCAAGTAGCTCGTCTTGTCTTGTTATTTCCCTTGAAATAATAGGAAATTGAGTGAGTTTACGTATAAAGAAGGATTGTAGCTTAATTTTTGAGATAATTGGATGAAGGGTGAGCGTTTACTAGTTGAAAAATGGGCCCAACTTAAACCTACTCCTCTTTCCGCAAGTGAGAGGCATTCATCATTCTCGTTAACACCTAAAGCATTCCCGAATCCGATCAAGGGAATCCTTCGTCACGATGTAAGTGGCTTTTATAATTATTTACTTTATAATCATCTTATTGATCAATTCTAAAAAGAATATATACACAAAACTATCAAATATTTCAAAATATTGAATTTTTACATATTTTATGTTTCGTTCATTGTAAATAATCCATTTAGGTTAAAGGTAATCTTTCCAACTAATAGGAAAGAGCTGACTGCTTCCTTTCATTGATATGAGGGCATGTCACGCTTTTAGTTTTAAGTTTTCAGCTGAATATTGATCGCAGCTTCTTTATATCGCACCTTTAGAAAATAAAAAAACGAAATTCAAAATTTTAAATTCTTCCATCTGTCAAGTAGCTCGTCTTGTCTTGTTATTTCCCTTGAAATAATAGGAAATTGAGTGAGTTTACGTATAAAGAAGGATTGTAGCTTAATTTTTGAGATAATTGGATGAAGGGTGAGCGTTTACTAGTTGAAAAATGGGCCCAACTTAAACCTACTCCTCTTTCCGCAAGTGAGAGGCATTCATCATTCTCGTTAACACCTAAAGCATTCCCGAATCCGATCAAGGGAATCCTTCGTCACGATGTAAGTGGCTTTTATAATTATTTACTTTATAATCATCTTATTGATCAATTCTAAAAAGAATATATACACAAAACTATCAAATATTTCAAAATATTGAATTTTTACATATTTTATGTTTCGTTCATTGTAAATAATCCATTTAGGTTAAAGGTAATCTTTCCAACTAATAGGAAAGAGCTGACTGCTTCCTTTCATTGATATGAGGGCATGTCACGCTTTTAGTTTTAAGTTTTCAGCTGAATATTGATCGCAGCTTCTTTATATCGCACCTTTAGAAAATAAAAAAACGAAATTCAAAATTTTAAATTCTTCCATCTGTCAAGTAGCTCGTCTTGTCTTGTTATTTCCCTTGAAATAATAGGAAATTGAGTGAGTTTACGTATAAAGAAGGATTGTAGCTTAATTTTTGAGATAATTGGATGAAGGGTGAGCGTTTACTAGTTGAAAAATGGGCCCAACTTAAACCTACTCCTCTTTCCGCAAGTGAGAGGCATTCATCATTCTCGTTAACACCTAAAGCATTCCCGAATCCGATCAAGGGAATCCTTCGTCACGATGTAAGTGGCTTTTATAATTATTTACTTTATAATCATCTTATTGATCAATTCTAAAAAGAATATATACACAAAACTATCAAATATTTCAAAATATTGAATTTTTACATATTTTATGTTTCGTTCATTGTAAATAATCCATTTAGGTTAAAGGTAATCTTTCCAACTAATAGGAAAGAGCTGACTGCTTCCTTTCATTGATATGAGGGCATGTCACGCTTTTAGTTTTAAGTTTTCAGCTGAATATTGATCGCAGCTTCTTTATATCGCACCTTTAGAAAATAAAAAAACGAAATTCAAAATTTTAAATTCTTCCATCTGTCAAGTAGCTCGTCTTGTCTTGTTATTTCCCTTGAAATAATAGGAAATTGAGTGAGTTTACGTATAAAGAAGGATTGTAGCTTAATTTTTGAGATAATTGGATGAAGGGTGAGCGTTTACTAGTTGAAAAATGGGCCCAACTTAAACCTACTCCTCTTTCCGCAAGTGAGAGGCATTCATCATTCTCGTTAACACCTAAAGCATTCCCGAATCCGATCAAGGGAATCCTTCGTCACGATGTAAGTGGCTTTTATAATTATTTACTTTATAATCATCTTATTGATCAATTCTAAAAAGAATATATACACAAAACTATCAAATATTTCAAAATATTGAATTTTTACATATTTTATGTTTCGTTCATTGTAAATAATCCATTTAGGTTAAAGGTAATCTTTCCAACTAATAGGAAAGAGCTGACTGCTTCCTTTCATTGATATGAGGGCATGTCACGCTTTTAGTTTTAAGTTTTCAGCTGAATATTGATCGCAGCTTCTTTATATCGCACCTTTAGAAAATAAAAAAACGAAATTCAAAATTTTAAATTCTTCCATCTGTCAAGTAGCTCGTCTTGTCTTGTTATTTCCCTTGAAATAATAGGAAATTGAGTGAGTTTACGTATAAAGAAGGATTGTAGCTTAATTTTTGAGATAATTGGATGAAGGGTGAGCGTTTACTAGTTGAAAAATGGGCCCAACTTAAACCTACTCCTCTTTCCGCAAGTGAGAGGCATTCATCATTCTCGTTAACACCTAAAGCATTCCCGAATCCGATCAAGGGAATCCTTCGTCACGATGTAAGTGGCTTTTATAATTATTTACTTTATAATCATCTTATTGATCAATTCTAAAAAGAATATATACACAAAACTATCAAATATTTCAAAATATTGAATTTTTACATATTTTATGTTTCGTTCATTGTAAATAATCCATTTAGGTTAAAGGTAATCTTTCCAACTAATAGGAAAGAGCTGACTGCTTCCTTTCATTGATATGAGGGCATGTCACGCTTTTAGTTTTAAGTTTTCAGCTGAATATTGATCGCAGCTTCTTTATATCGCACCTTTAGAAAATAAAAAAACGAAATTCAAAATTTTAAATTCTTCCATCTGTCAAGTAGCTCGTCTTGTCTTGTTATTTCCCTTGAAATAATAGGAAATTGAGTGAGTTTACGTATAAAGAAGGATTGTAGCTTAATTTTTGAGATAATTGGATGAAGGGTGAGCGTTTACTAGTTGAAAAATGGGCCCAACTTAAACCTACTCCTCTTTCCGCAAGTGAGAGGCATTCATCATTCTCGTTAACACCTAAAGCATTCCCGAATCCGATCAAGGGAATCCTTCGTCACGATGTAAGTGGCTTTTATAATTATTTACTTTATAATCATCTTATTGATCAATTCTAAAAAGAATATATACACAAAACTATCAAATATTTCAAAATATTGAATTTTTACATATTTTATGTTTCGTTCATTGTAAATAATCCATTTAGGTTAAAGGTAATCTTTCCAACTAATAGGAAAGAGCTGACTGCTTCCTTTCATTGATATGAGGGCATGTCACGCTTTTAGTTTTAAGTTTTCAGCTGAATATTGATCGCAGCTTCTTTATATCGCACCTTTAGAAAATAAAAAAACGAAATTCAAAATTTTAAATTCTTCCATCTGTCAAGTAGCTCGTCTTGTCTTGTTATTTCCCTTGAAATAATAGGAAATTGAGTGAGTTTACGTATAAAGAAGGATTGTAGCTTAATTTTTGAGATAATTGGATGAAGGGTGAGCGTTTACTAGTTGAAAAATGGGCCCAACTTAAACCTACTCCTCTTTCCGCAAGTGAGAGGCATTCATCATTCTCGTTAACACCTAAAGCATTCCCGAATCCGATCAAGGGAATCCTTCGTCACGATGTAAGTGGCTTTTATAATTATTTACTTTATAATCATCTTATTGATCAATTATAAAAAGAATATATACACAAAACTATCAAATATTTCAAAATATTGAATTTTTACATATTTTATGTTTCGTTCATTGTAAATAATCCATTTAGGTTAAAGGTAATCTTTCCAACTAATAGGAAAGAGCTGACTGCTTCCTTTCATTGATATGAGGGCATGTCACGCTTTTAGTTTTAAGTTTTCAGCTGAATATTGATCGCAGCTTCTTTATATCGCACCTTTAGAAAATAAAAAAACGAAATTCAAAATTTTAAATTCTTCCATCTGTCAAGTAGCTCGTCTTGTCTTGTTATTTCCCTTGAAATAATAGGAAATTGAGTGAGTTTACGTATAAAGAAGGATTGTAGCTTAATTTTTGAGATAATTGGATGAAGGGTGAGCGTTTACTAGTTGAAAAATGGGCCCAACTTAAACCTACTCCTCTTTCCGCAAGTGAGAGGCATTCATCATTCTCGTTAACACCTAAAGCATTCCCGAATCCGATCAAGGGAATCCTTCGTCACGATGTAAGTGGCTTTTATAATTATTTACTTTATAATCATCTTATTGATCAATTCTAAAAAGAATATATACACAAAACTATCAAATATTTCAAAATATTGAATTTTTACATATTTTATGTTTCGTTCATTGTAAATAATCCATTTAGGTTAACCCGCTGAGCACGTAACATCCATTTGGGGACATGAATGGCGGCCGCCGAAATTCCGAAACGTCCACTACTGGATATAGCGCTCGGCTCTTACGAAAATGTCGTTTAAATTTCGAAATGCGATTGTATATTCTATCGAATGATGCCATAATATAGCCAAATATGCAACACTATGAAATTGCTCGATTGCCGCATGCGATGTTAGAAATATGAATTACTACATCCCTTACAAAATCGATGACCTCATTTCTGACGACAGTCGCGCGAACTGCCCATTCGCGGCGGCGTATAATTCCGCGACGTGTTGTGTTGTGAATTGTTTTGTGTATATAAGTGCAGTGCATACCGGATAAAAGTAAGTAATTTCCATTTTTAAGTAGTTTAGGCCTTAGGATTAAACAATTTACACAGCCCATTTGCTGTTTTTCACGAATTTTCGAAGAAAACACTTTGGCAAAACGTAACGGCTCGCGAAAGATGGCCGTTTTTATTTTGTAATGTTTGTGAAATATCCCGTTATATCGCGAAACATGACGTAATGTCGCTTTAATTTACTAATAAAATAGGTATTGCTTCATTTACATCCTAAGTTATCACATAATTAGGCGTATTTTGAACATTATATGTTGTTTTCAAATATGGCTCGCGAAAATGAAACTTGTTTTGATAATTACTATGAGAGAAAAAAGTGTGATTTTCCATAGTTTTTCGATGAAATGTGACTCTTTGGAGTATAGTAATTAGTTATTAGACATATAATAAGTCTATGATAAGACAATATAATTGAAAAAATCTAACGAATTTTATATTATGGGCATTCAAAGTTTATTATTAGGTTCGGAAGTCGGAAACTCTCAAAACTTTAGATTTTTCTATAATATCAGACAAAGCTCAAAGTTCTGGTGTGATTTCTAAGAAGAAGTGATGTAGTAATAAAGTTATTTTGAAAGAATTTCATATAAAAAAATACCATAAGTAGTCACAAATTAAAAACTAAAAAAATTTTTTTTTACGAGAATACATACAATTTTTCTTGGCTGAATAAATAAATATTTTTTCCGTATTTTTGTATGCAAATAAGTAAAAAAAAAATATCGCTTTGGTAAAGCATTTAATAAAGAACATAACTGTATTTACAATTTTTGATATTTACAAAAACTGTATTTACAAAAAAATCGAAATGATTTTATAGGCGAGTTTTTTCAGTTTGCCAATTTTGTAATATTTATTCATTATTATCTTAATTGTTTTACGAGATAAGGTTATAATGTTTTATATGTCAAATTTCAATGCGATCATTTTTCTATTAATCTTTTTTTAATCCGATTAGTGGTTTATAAGTTATGATCGTTTTTCTCAAGGCCGTTGACTCGCGTCGATTTTTTGCGCGAATATGTCGCGCGCAAAAGTGATGTTTTTGGGCGCGGTGAGTTTTTACCTCGCAACGTGAGGGGTTAAAGGTAATCTTTCCAACTAATAGGAAAGAGCTGACTGCTTCCTTTCATTGATATGAGGGCATGTCACGCTTTTAGTTTTAAGTTTTCAGCTGAATATTGATCGCAGCTTCTTTATATCGCACCTTTAGAAAATAAAAAAACGAAATTCAAAATTTTAAATTCTTCCATCTGTCAAGTAGCTCGTCTTGTCTTGTTATTTCCCTTGAAATAATAGGAAATTGAGTGAGTTTACGTATAAAGAAGGATTGTAGCTTAATTTTTGAGATAATTGGATGAAGGGTGAGCGTTTACTAGTTGAAAAATGGGCCCAACTTAAACCTACTCCTCTTTCCGCAAGTGAGAGGCATTCATCATTCTCGTTAACACCTAAAGCATTCCCGAATCCGATCAAGGGAATCCTTCGTCACGATGTAAGTGGCTTTTATAATTATTTACTTTATAATCATCTTATTGATCAATTCTAAAAAGAATATATACACAAAACTATCAAATATTTCAAAATATTGAATTTTTACATATTTTATGTTTCGTTCATTGTAAATAATCCATTTAGGTTAAAGGTAATCTTTCCAACTAATAGGAAAGAGCTGACTGCTTCCTTTCATTGATATGAGGGCATGTCACGCTTTTAGTTTTAAGTTTTCAGCTGAATATTGATCGCAGCTTCTTTATATCGCACCTTTAGAAAATAAAAAAACGAAATTCAAAATTTTAAATTCTTCCATCTGTCAAGTAGCTCGTCTTGTCTTGTTATTTCCCTTGAAATAATAGGAAATTGAGTGAGTTTACGTATAAAGAAGGATTGTAGCTTAATTTTTGAGATAATTGGATGAAGGGTGAGCGTTTACTAGTTGAAAAATGGGCCCAACTTAAACCTACTCCTCTTTCCGCAAGTGAGAGGCATTCATCATTCTCGTTAACACCTAAAGCATTCCCGAATCCGATCAAGGGAATCCTTCGTCACGATGTAAGTGGCTTTTATAATTATTTACTTTATAATCATCTTATTGATCAATTCTAAAAAGAATATATACACAAAACTATCAAATATTTCAAAATATTGAATTTTTACATATTTTATGTTTCGTTCATTGTAAATAATCCATTTAGGTTAAAGGTAATCTTTCCAACTAATAGGAAAGAGCTGACTGCTTCCTTTCATTGATATGAGGGCATGTCACGCTTTTAGTTTTAAGTTTTCAGCTGAATATTGATCGCAGCTTCTTTATATCGCACCTTTAGAAAATAAAAAAACGAAATTCAAAATTTTAAATTCTTCCATCTGTCAAGTAGCTCGTCTTGTCTTGTTATTTCCCTTGAAATAATAGGAAATTGAGTGAGTTTACGTATAAAGAAGGATTGTAGCTTAATTTTTGAGATAATTGGATGAAGGGTGAGCGTTTACTAGTTGAAAAATGGGCCCAACTTAAACCTACTCCTCTTTCCGCAAGTGAGAGGCATTCATCATTCTCGTTAACACCTAAAGCATTCCCGAATCCGATCAAGGGAATCCTTCGTCACGATGTAAGTGGCTTTTATAATTATTTACTTTATAATCATCTTATTGATCAATTATAAAAAGAATATACACACAAAACTATCAAATATTTCAAAATATTGAATTTTTACATATTTTATGTTTCGTTCATTGTAAATAATCCATTTAGGTTAAAGGTAATCTTTCCAACTAATAGGAAAGAGCTGACTGCTTCCTTTCATTGATATGAGGGCATGTCACGCTTTTAGTTTTAAGTTTTCAGCTGAATATTGATCGCAGCTTCTTTATATCGCACCTTTAGAAAATAAAAAAACGAAATTCAAAATTTTAAATTCTTCCATCTGTCAAGTAGCTCGTCTTGTCTTGTTATTTCCCTTGAAATAATAGGAAATTGAGTGAGTTTACGTATAAAGAAGGATTGTAGCTTAATTTTTGAGATAATTGGATGAAGGGTGAGCGTTTACTAGTTGAAAAATGGGCCCAACTTAAACCTACTCCTCTTTCCGCAAGTGAGAGGCATTCATCATTCTCGTTAACACCTAAAGCATTCCCGAATCCGATCAAGGGAATCCTTCGTCACGATGTAAGTGGCTTTTATAATTATTTACTTTATAATCATCTTATTGATCAATTCTAAAAAGAATATATACACAAAACTATCAAATATTTCAAAATATTGAATTTTTACATATTTTATGTTTCGTTCATTGTAAATAATCCATTTAGGTTAACCCGCTGAGCACGTAACATCCATTTGGGGACATGAATGGCGGCCGCCGAAATTCCGAAACGTCCACTACTGGATATAGCGCTCGGCTCTTACGAAAATGTCGTTTAAATTTCGAAATGCGATTGTATATTCTATCGAATGATGCCATAATATAGCCAAATATGCAACACTATGAAATTGCTCGATTGCCGCATGCGATGTTAGAAATATGAATTACTACATCCCTTACAAAATCGATGACCTCATTTCTGACGACAGTCGCGCGAACTGCCCATTCGCGGCGGCGTATAATTCCGCGACGTGTTGTGTTGTGAATTGTTTTGTGTATATAAGTGCAGTGCATACCGGATAAAAGTAAGTAATTTCCATTTTTAAGTAGTTTAGGCCTTAGGATTAAACAATTTACACAGCCCATTTGCTGTTTTTCACGAATTTTCGAAGAAAACACTTTGGCAAAACGTAACGGCTCGCGAAAGATGGCCGTTTTTATTTTGTAATGTTTGTGAAATATCCCGTTATATCGCGAAACATGACGTAATGTCGCTTTAATTTACTAATAAAATAGGTATTGCTTCATTTACATCCTAAGTTATCACATAATTAGGCGTATTTTGAACATTATATGTTGTTTTCAAATATGGCTCGCGAAAATGAAACTTGTTTTGATAATTACTATGAGAGAAAAAAGTGTGATTTTCCATAGTTTTTCGATGAAATGTGACTCTTTGGAGTATAGTAATTAGTTATTAGACATATAATAAGTCTATGATAAGACAATATAATTGAAAAAATCTAACGAATTTTATATTATGGGCATTCAAAGTTTATTATTAGGTTCGGAAGTCGGAAACTCTCAAAACTTTAGATTTTTCTATAATATCAGACAAAGCTCAAAGTTCTGGTGTGATTTCTAAGAAGAAGTGATGTAGTAATAAAGTTATTTTGAAAGAATTTCATATAAAAAAATACCATAAGTAGTCACAAATTAAAAACTAAAAAAATTTTTTTTTACGAGAATACATACAATTTTTCTTGGCTGAATAAATAAATATTTTTTCCGTATTTTTGTATGCAAATAAGTAAAAAAAAAATATCGCTTTGGTAAAGCATTTAATAAAGAACATAACTGTATTTACAATTTTTGATATTTACAAAAACTGTATTTACAAAAAAATCGAAATGATTTTATAGGCGAGTTTTTTCAGTTTGCCAATTTTGTAATATTTATTCATTATTATCTTAATTGTTTTACGAGATAAGGTTATAATGTTTTATATGTCAAATTTCAATGCGATCATTTTTCTATTAATCTTTTTTTAATCCGATTAGTGGTTTATAAGTTATGATCGTTTTTCTCAAGGCCGTTGACTCGCGTCGATTTTTTGCGCGAATATGTCGCGCGCAAAAGTGATGTTTTTGGGCGCGGTGAGTTTTTACCTCGCAACGTGAGGGGTTAAAGGTAATCTTTCCAACTAATAGGAAAGAGCTGACTGCTTCCTTTCATTGATATGAGGGCATGTCACGCTTTTAGTTTTAAGTTTTCAGCTGAATATTGATCGCAGCTTCTTTATATCGCACCTTTAGAAAATAAAAAAACGAAATTCAAAATTTTAAATTCTTCCATCTGTCAAGTAGCTCGTCTTGTCTTGTTATTTCCCTTGAAATAATAGGAAATTGAGTGAGTTTACGTATAAAGAAGGATTGTAGCTTAATTTTTGAGATAATTGGATGAAGGGTGAGCGTTTACTAGTTGAAAAATGGGCCCAACTTAAACCTACTCCTCTTTCCGCAAGTGAGAGGCATTCATCATTCTCGTTAACACCTAAAGCATTCCCGAATCCGATCAAGGGAATCCTTCGTCACGATGTAAGTGGCTTTTATAATTATTTACTTTATAATCATCTTATTGATCAATTCTAAAAAGAATATATACACAAAACTATCAAATATTTCAAAATATATATATATATATATATATATATATATATATATATATATATATATATATATATATATATATATATATATATATATATATATATATATATATATATATATATATATATATATATATATATATATATATATATATATATATATATATATATATATATATATATATATATATATATATATATATATATATATATATATATATATATATATATATATATATATATATATATATTTAAATTGCCCTTTCATTTATTTTATAATTTCATTTATTTAGTAATAAACATAATTTCAATTTGAAAAAATAATAATTTACACTTATACAATCAAATATTTATATATATATATATATCTATATATATATATATATATATATATATATATATATATATATATATATATATATATATATATATATATATATATATATATATATATATATATATATATATATATATATATATATATATATATATATATATATATATATATATATATATATATATATATATATATATATATATATATATATATATATATATATATATATATATATATATATATATATATATATATATTGTTTAATATAAATGTATGGCGGAATTTTAATATTATTAATGTAGCTTGTATATGAGGTATTCCAATCAACTTGATTTACACCAATGATACATCTATGTACCAAAATTCAAGTCCAAGATCGAAATATAACTAGTGCACCCCCCTGGTAAACTGATTTCAACCGAAACAATTGTACCTATTTCCATGATTGAATAATGCCTGCATAAAGCGTTTGGGCGCTATAGTGGAGACATACACAGATACACCCAGACATACTTTTATCTCTAAATGGTCGTAATCGTCTCAGGGGGCTCAACATGTAAATTTCCGTCTTCATCTCGAAAACAAAATGCGTTTGTAATACTTTTCCTCCTCGTCGGTTGGGTAATATAAAAAAAATCGGTC